>ONZH01026133.1:0-62954 GCA_900303285.1 Rhinella marina
TGAGGGAGTGGCACCTTCAGGTCTGAATGCGCTCTTAGCTTATCATGAGTAGCATTCGTGTGCACTTTTGCTCTTCCTATCAAATTGAGCGTCTTGATTGCGTGGTACATATAGGTGTGTTTGCTCCTCCTCTCATTGGTTGCTGTATGCACATAGAGGTCACTAGGAGCAACACGCCTATATGTGCAGCGTCCACGCTCCTAGATATAGATGCCCAACGGCATAGTTAGGTTTAGCGTAGGACCTGCCTGACCTGAGACCACCGTGACGCTGGGTAGGTGGGCACAGATGTGTTTTGATCAAAATATATTGGCTAAGAGTCTCAGATTTTATCATATCAGAATGAGGTCTTAGTTTATACAGTATATATTGTTTGCATCCATTTTTGTGCACTAAAACCCCCTTTTCTGTGATTTACTTTGATATGTGTAGCCACTGACATCCGCAATCATTATCACATCATGCAGGATGTTTTTTATCCTTTTGTCTCTAATGGTGGGATTAAGCAGCCTCAGAGGCATCCATGCATGCTGCCCCTGCTATTTCCTGTCCATTTCCGTGGTGTTTCCATCATTTTCTGAGGTTTCCAGGTTTTCACCCAGCCTTCCCTAGGCAGAGCCTTGGTCCCCTGCAAAAATGCTTGAGTCTCCCATTGACTTCAATGGGGTTCGTTACTCGAAACGAGCACCCGAGCATCGGGAAAAGTTCTTCTCGAATAACGAGCACCCGAGCATTTTAGTGCTCGCTCATCTCTAATCTTTATGTATAATTACAATTATACGGAATAAACAGTATGATAGCCGTAAGTAGGATGTGCATGTCTTTTTAAAGGGGCCCAACACCATTACATTTGTATGTTCATTTCATGGGAACTGTTTTGTTTAAAAAAGATGTATGACAACCCTCGAGCATACAGTACATGTAACTTCCCAGACACAAGCCAGATTTGTATACACTAATAAGTGGAGATGGCCATGTGTTGCTAAGTCTGTAGTAAGAGTCTAATAGTTTAGGAATGTTTTACGTTTTTTACCTCACGCTGTGTCATTTATTCGAGTTTGTTAGGCTGCGCCGACAAGATCATGTGTTTCGCATAGTAAGCAGAATATCTTTTTTTACATTCACCAGATCCATCATTTCCATTAAACTGTCAATGTATGGGAAACACTTAGAGGCATATGCACATGGCTGATCTACTTCCTACAGCTGCCATGCTACCACTAGGCCATTGTTATGACCATTTACGTTACATCTTGATTCCATATACAGAAACTACCCAGCACGTCAGATCACTACACAAATTCCTGGCTCATTAGTGCTCAAGACTATTACTAAGGGTCTTATTACACTGGCCGATCTTCCGGCAGGACAAACGCTGATCGATTATAAATAGAGATGAGCGAATCTATTCGCCGATTTGTTGATTCGTATCGAATCTTGGAAATTTTTTGCTGCAAAGCGAATCCGAATATTAGGTGATTCGCTTCGGCTTTGTACGCATTCGCTACGTAGTTTGTTCTCTAAATTACATGCTATTGCTAAGTATAAGTTACTGTTGTGTACGAATTCAATTCATTAGCGAAATTTTACTGTTAGTTCGTTTATCGTGTGCAAAAGCCCGGGAAGAAAGCGTTCACCTGACCTAGTGGGCAGGGCTTGCTCTGATTGGCTCAGGCTTGGTAAGCCAGTGATGCATCACTTCTGCTGCGACTGGTGAGATGAGCAGAAGCACTGTGTGTGAAGTTCTGAGACTCTGAGACCTGTTTTGTGAAAATTGGGGTGTAATTGCTCTGGGAATCCATATTACACATATCAGGGATACTGCAGGGCAAGTGCAGGGCCAGTTCAGGGCTAGTATTTAATCAGGCAGGGAGAGAGAGATAGGGAGAGACAGGGAGATACAGGGAGAAAGACCAGCTGCAGGGCCACAGAGTGAATTGAAAAATGTCTGGAATGGATAAGCAAAAGGGGTCCAGTTCCAGCCAGACCTCGAGCTCTAAAAAAAAAAGGAGAAGGTGGCACAGGGCAGAAGTGCCAAAGGACCTATAGCTGGAGCATCTACTAGCAGTATTCGCAATACTTGGCCGTTGTTCCACCAGACTAACCCACCAAAGCGCAAAATTGTAGTGGAGGAGAAAGTGGATGAGGTAGTGGAATGGATGGCACGCTCATCTCAGTCTCAGCCGGATGATCTGCTGTCATTTGCTGATACAGTATCCATATGAAACCAGGGGTCAGACTCAGAGCATTCCCCCTGCTCCACCATTCCTCTCCAGCAAAGCCCGTCATTTTCATACGCACTTTGTACGCTTATGCATACGTGTTCAAAGAGGTTGCGTACCTTTTTACCTGAACGTTCGTTATTAGTGCGCGAATGTTCGCTAAAAGCCATATGATTACGTATATTTTGTAAGCAAATTCATCGAATCTATTTGTTGAATATACGAATCTTAGGAAAAGATCGGAGAATGTTCATAGTAACATAGTAACATAGTAACATAGTTTGTAAGGCCGAAAAAAGACATCTGTCCATCCAGTTCAGCCTGTTTTCCTACAAGTTGATCCAGGGGAAGGCAAAAAACCCCTGTGAGGTAGAAGCCAATTTTCCTCACTTTAGGGGGAAAAATTCCTTCCCGACTCCAGTCAGGCAATCAGAATAACTCCCTGGATCAACGACCCATCTCTAGTAACTATAACCTATAATATTATTACCCTCCAGAAATACATCCAGGCCCTTCTTGAACTCTCTTAGTGAACTTACCATCACCACCTCCTCAGGCAGAGAGTTCCATAGTCTCACTGCTCTTACCGTAAAGAATCCTCTTCTATGTTTATGTACAAACCTTCTTTCCTCCAGACGCAGAGGATGTCCCCTCGTCGCAGTCACAGTCCTCGGGATAAATAGATGATGAGAGAGATCTCTGTACTGACCTCTGATATATTTATACATAGTTATTAGATCTCCCCTCAGTCGTCTTTTTTCTAAAGTGAATAACCCTAATTTTGATAATCTTTCTGGGTACTGTAGTCCACCCATTCCAGTTATTACTTTAGTTGCCCTCCTCTGAACCCTCTCCAGCTCTGCTATGTCTGCCTTGTTCACAGGAGCCCAGAACTGTACACAGTACTCCATATGTGGTCTGACTAGTGATTTGTAAAGTGGCAGGCGAATAAAATTTTGCATGATTCGCTCATCTCTAATTATAAACTCATTGATTGGCGCTCTTTTGCATTGGCTTATTATACTGGCTGATGCAAAGTATATCAAGAGGAATGATTGCTAGCATGATCATTTCTCTACTATGCAGACCCGGGGAACACTGGAAAATTGAGTAAGGGAACCACTGGGCACTGGGGAGGAGAGAAGGTGAAGCACTAGAAAGGAGCAGGTTCGGAATGATAAGTATAATTTTTTTTCATTAGTTAACACTGTCCCTGCTGATTTAAAAATATCCCAGACAACCCCTTTATTGCTTCCTCTAATGATTTACCTGAGGCTTTTACATGAGACTCTTTGAAATGGTTGTAGCTGAGATATTAGACTTTGAAAAATGCAGTTTTTTACTACTTGATATACCAAACCAAAATGTTGTGAAGTGAATATTTTCCAATCTTTAAATTCTTTAAGTACTATAGTTAATCTTTAATCTAAACTAAAGACTGATAGACTGGTACAATTTTCTTTTTTTTCCTCCCCGCCTTTTTTACTATTCCATTCATATAGCTGTATAAAGGCTTTTATTTGACATTTTATTTTTAATGGCACAATTTAATTTACCACATTTGTACTTTGTTGAGTTTGTTGGTGAAAGTGACAAAAAGCAGTCATGCCAATGTTTTTTTATGGCTTTGTGTTTATGGTGTTCACTCTATGCTAAAATTGACATTGCTACATAATTCTATGGGTCAGTACAGTTACAACCAGGGGCGTTGCTAGGGTCTCAAAAGATCCAGGGCCCAAGCCCCAATGAATATGGCCCAATTCTCTATGGCAACCCTCGCCCCACCCTTGCTATACAGCAGCACATACTTCTCACATCTGGGGCCTCCCAGGTGACGTCTCCTCTGATGTTGATCTTCTCGGTCATCATCTTCTCCATTTGGTCCGGACTTCTCTCAGCCACCTCGTCTCTGCAGAGATTGACACACAGACATCTTAGCTTCCTCACATTTCTATCATCATCCCCCAACCTGGAGCCCCCACAGCCTTATCCTACTGCTCGCTGTGCCCCCCAAAACCTCAAAATACTATCCTGAAGAAAAATTAGTGCCCCCCCATAGTAATAGTGCTCCTCATAGTCCCACCAATAGTAATTCTCTCATTAGTAACACTGCGCCCTACAGTGACCCCAGCAGTGATAATGCTCCCCAAGAGTGCCTCTATTAGTAGAACAGTCCTCCAGTATTAATAATGCATTCACAGAGCCCCCAGTAGTAATAAGGCCCCCTATTGTTCCCCCAGTGGTAATAAAGCTCTCTACAGACCCATCAGTAGTAATAAGGGGCCCCATAGTGCTCTTAGTAGAAATAAGGCGGTTCTACAAGTCTCTCCTATAGAGCCCCCAGTAGAAATAAGAATGCCTATAATGTCCCCTGGATTTATAATACCCTTACAGTGCCCCCAGTTTTTATATTGCCCCCCCAGTGTTATAATGCTCACCCTGAAGTGCCCGCTGTAGTTATATTCCTCCTCAGAAATTATAATTCCTCAGACTCTCCACCATACAGTCCCATGTAAATAAAGCTATTTCCCTCCCTCCACTGTAGAGTCCTGTATAAATAGCATCACTCCATCTCTCCAGCCCCCTCCAATATACAGCCCTATGTAAATAACATCCCTCTCTATCTACAGCCCCCTGCAAATACAGTCCTATGTAAATAATATCACTCCCTCCAACAGCCACCTCCAACATGAAGTCCCATGTAAATAACATCACTCCACCCCACTCCAACTCACAGTCCCATATAAATAACATAACCCTGCCCAAGCCACCTCCAACATGCAGTCCCATGTAAATAACATCACTCCACCCCACATTCCCATGTAAATAACATAACGCTGCCCAAGTCACCTCCAACACACAGTCCCATGATAACATCCCTCCCTTCTGCCCTAACATACAGTCCCAGTTAAATAACCACAACTTCCAGCATCCCTCTGCTTCTCCCTTCACTTACCTCTTCTGATGTAGCAGGCCTCACCACAGCTTCTTCCCCACAATTCTCCTCTTCAGCTCCGTCCTCTCCTGCACTGGTCACATGACTGTGACATCATCGCAGGTCCTTTTCAACTCCTGCCTTCTGCACTGATCACATGACCTATAATGTCATCACAGGTCCTACATGTCTTGCAGTGCATTAGATTCAATTGTATTGCCGTCCTGAGGACGGCAATATAGTTTTATCTGTCTGGCAGGCAGGACATTCGGGCCTGGGAGAAAACATCAGGGGCCCAGGCCCCGAGTGTTTTAGCCTAGCAACGCCCCCTGGTTACAACTATTCCAAATGAATTTCATTTTTATTATGTTTTACTACTTTTGAAATTGCCATATTCTGCCAGCTATAACTTTTTTCCAGTTACAGAGCTATGTGAGGGCTCTATTTTTGCAGGGCAAGCTGTCTTTTCTATTGATACAGTTTTGTGGGACATATGACATTTTGATTAGTTTTATTCAATAATCCGAGGTGACAAAAAGCAGCAATTTTGCGGTTTTCATTTGTTTTCTGTTACATCATTCACAGCACAGGATAAATATTTTTATACTTTAATAGTATGGACATTTTTAGACCTGTCAATACCAATTATGTAAATTTTTTATTATTTATTTTTAAGTGTAAAATTGGGAAAGATGGTGATTAGAATTTTAATTATTTTGTGTTTTATATTCTTAAAAGATTTTTTTATTTATTTTTAGTCCCCTTAGGCCTCTTTCACATCTGTTCAGGAAAAAAACTGATAGTTTTGCAGTTAGTTTGTCTGCGATAGCATTCAGTGGTTCAATTTATTTTCCTTTGGGTGCTATTAGTTTTGATGCAATTTTCATGCCCATGAAAAAAAAGCTAAAGAATAACAATCTACATCTCTTAGCAACTATCAGTGAAAAATGCTGTTTATCTGGACTGCATCCGGATGCAATGAATTTTTCACTGAAGCCCCATTCACTTCTTTGGGACCAGGGCTGTGTTAAAAACGCAGAATATAGAACATGCTGCGAATTTCACATAAGGCAGAGATGACGCGTGAAAAAACAACACTCATGTACACAGACCCATGGAAATGAATAGGTCAGGATTCAGTGCGGGTGCAATGCATTCAGTTCACACACTCCACTCGTACGGAAAACCCACTCGTGTGAAAGGGGCCTAAGGGTACTTGAACATGTGATAGTTTGAATGCTTATAGCATAGACTATAATAGTTTACGATTGCAGTCTGTGGGGATTCTGCTAGCTTCCTATTAAGCCCTGCCTCATGTTAGGTATGGATTGGCCTCAGCTCATGAGCCCACTGTGTATGGAGCAGGTTCAGTTACTGAGCCTGTTCCATATATAACCCGCATGCAAATGGAATAGATGTATGCCGTTTAGTATTAAAGGATCAGTGTCCCTACACATTTAGTGACATCAAAATTGGAAAAACCCTCCTGAAAATGTACCTACACATTTAGAAAAAAATTTAAACTACAGTTACTGCAATGTCACTGAATTATTGTAGATTTGGACTTTATGACCTATAATTCATTAGTTATAATAATTTTGCTGTATGATACCTTGAATTTATCAGGATGGGGGGGTGGGGGCTAAATACTCTACATCCCTGTATCATGCATCCCTGTGAAGAAGGAGCCTAGTTTGCTCTGGCTTGTTATACTGGTTCATTTTGTAAAAGTAATTGAAAACGCTCATTTATGGTGACAGAAAGTGAAAGAAACTGTCTTTCTCTCTGGTAAAAACCTTTTTCCATCTTTTAGAAAAATATTAGATATTCATCTCTAGTCATAGTCATAATCACTATTACTGCACAGTGTGACTGAGAAGCGCTCCACATGTTTTGCACTAAAGTATGGACAGGATAGGGAACTTTATTGATCTGTGTACTGTATATACGGTAGGATACAAATGTTTTGTGTGACTTATTCGACAATGTAAATCACAATGTTGGTAAATGTTTGCATCATGGCATCAAATAAATTGCATAATTAGGCACAAAGTGGTGATTAGATGAACTAGCACTCATCTTCTCACTCCTTTCCTGGAACAAAAATAACCCCATATGTGACTAGAGAAATCAAGTATTCTCTCTGATTGAAGGGGAAGAGGGGGATAGATAACATGCACACTGCTCCTCCTTCTCCAGGAGATTACAAATGAGGATGGGTTACATTAACCCTTCATATCTCAGGCTGTTTATCAGTTAGTGACGTGATCTTCTTTGAAAGCTGACAATCTAAGTTTTTAAACAAGATCAAGTTTTGAAACAAGATAAAGATTGCAGTGCTAGCTGAGAAAAAATAAGAGATATAGCCTTTAGAAAACAGGTCGGGAGTTAAAGCTTCGGGTATATGCAGCTGTCACTGGGGTCCATTTCTAAGGGCTGTAACTCAAAATATATCGAGACTAGTACAGCAATCTTGATCTTATATTAAAGTTTAGATTGGCAGCTTTAAAACAACACCTTGGCTGTAACACAATCATGGCCCATGAAATAGTTCCCAGAAGTGGTCCTTGAACTCAGTTCATTCAAAACAGCATTTTCCTTTCCTGCCTCATCCTTTGGAATGATCAGGGTGTATGTGTGTGTATGTGTGTGTGTGTGTGTGGGGGGGGGTTGGTAATACTCATTAAATTCTCCCCAGATGGCACCATTGCTACATATTTACCTTAAGTCTGCCTATAAATAATAATATATGTTCATTATGGTTTAACAATGCATAGGGAGCAATGTTTGGCTGAGAAGCCCAAGTGATGAACAAGAATAAATTGAAACCCTTGACTGCTGAGTGAAATTGTATAATTGTATAATGAAATTATTTTATATAAGTGAAACTGGAATCACCTCCTTGAAATACCATCAAAAATTCTAACCACTGCACAGCTTGATTTTTTTAAGCAAAGAGCACTTATTGAAATCCATCATTCCAAAAAGGGAAGAAAAAAAACTGGTTTGTCTATCCAGATAAACTGTATGGCACAATCAAGAAAACTTGAGGGGCACATTTGTATCTTGTAAACTTCCTGAATAAGTTGGGTAACCACAGAACCAAAGCAATTCCAGTAATACAAATGACAAACTGTGTCGTATATCTAATTCTATTGGTATTCCAAGTTACTTTTCTTTTTTTATGTATTCTTTCTTTGTGCTTCATACTATATCATCTGTATCCTATAATCCTCTCATTCTTAAAAATAAGAAAATAAATGCTTTTAAAAAACTTGCAACTGCTCTTGATAACTGAAGTACAGAACACTGGTTACCAAAGTTTATAGAGTATATTTTTAGGATCAAAGGGTGGAATATTAAACACTTGACAAAAATGCATCTTTAGTATTCCTCATGAACTATTTACCTTTACAGTTGACTGGAAATGTAGTCACTGTGACAATATAATAATCCTCATCTATTCATTATAATTGTCATTTTTGTAAATAGTTTTTTAAGAATTTCACAGTATGATTACAGAATTGCTTCCTGTCGGTAAAACATGTGTAAGTAAGGGAGATTACACATAATGACGACCAGCTGGATGGAGCTACTGTTCTCATAGACCTCATGTTATCATTGAGTTTAAAGATCACTGCTGCAGTCTAGACACAGCAGAGACGTGTTGTCTTACCTTTTAATATTTATAAAAAAATGCAAAAAGTTTACTGTATGAAAAAGAACAGAATACCGTACATACATTTTGAGAACCACTAAACATTTAAGATGGGGATTGGAAACTGTTACCTAGGAACTTTTGACCATGACTATTTTATACTCTTTTAATAAGACGAAAGAGCAACAAAAAATGAACTTTAAACAGCTCAGGGATGCCTTGATTGTCTAACCTTGAACCTACCAGGTTGTGTTTTTTTTAAATCTAAATAACATCAAAATTCTGTGCTGATTAATTTCTAAATTGCTTTGTTCCATATTCCAGAACCAACTCAGAGACATATTTCAGCTATCTCCTTTATATAATTGACACAATATTCCATTTTTGCGTTTTTGTTTTTCACTCTCAGTCTTCCAGGAGCGATAAATGTAATATTACATACAATACAATGGAAGCTGGAAAAATTCCAAATGAGGTGGAATTGGGGGAAAAAATGCAAGTCCGGCATAGTATTATGGGTTTCATTTTTAAGGGATTGCCTATGCAGTAGAATTGACCTGTTACCTTCATTCTCTGGGTCAGTATAAATATGGCAATACCCTGTTTTTCTTGTGTTTTAATACTTAAAAAATAGAAACTTCGGAAAAAAAATATTTCTTTGCAAAGCCATATTCTGACCTCCAAAACTTTTGTTAGATTTATGTCTACAGAGCTGTGTGATGGATCATTTTTGGCAGGGTAATCTGTAGTTTTTAGTAATTCTATAATTCAGGGTGGTTGTGACGAAACCTGCACCTCGCAGCCCCGTCTGACGTCAACTACGTCGAGCCTACGCGGTGTGTTTCTGTTACGTCACGTAACGTAAGGTCAGCTTGGTACAGTTTACCCAGACACCTCCTGTCCACGCAGGTACAGGGAGGCCCTGGAAATAAGAGGGGGTGGTTCACGCTGCCTTCGGTGTAACTCCACACTCGCTCACCCCCTGACAAGCTAAGAGAGCCTTTTCACTGCCCCAGACAAAACAGAGCTTTCTCAGCCCAGTAGACTGCCACCAGTTCCTTGTTTAATATAATCCCTGTCCGCCAACGGAATTATATCGGGTGATAAACTAACCCGCAGTAGCATATAATTATGCCAAACACGGACGTGGGTATTCATAATTGAGATATAAGAACAGCACAAGATTAAATTATATATTTAATTGCCTTAAGGGTGCACTAGATACACGCTATATACACAGAGAATGGATACAGAGGTCTAATGTGCAAATATAGGTGGCATGATACAAACAGAGTTAAACAGAGCAATAGTCAGTTACCAGGTGGATGAGTAGTCCAATGGATTATGATGAGTCCTAGGGTTGCTGTGAGGCCAGGCTGTAATCACATGGGGGCAGTGATGTCAACAGTTGGTCCACGGTCCCTCCAAACACAATTCTCGATGTGACTCCCTTTCAGAAGAGGACAGCTTCTGTCCTGTGTGGCTTTTTCACCTGCAGCCAGCCACTCCCCTCCCTCCGGGAGCAGTTTACCCTCCCTTCCTGGACCCGGTAGCCAAAAGACCCACAAAAACCATTATGGCCCATAGCTCCAGACCAGAGGGTCACAGGGAAATGGTTCTGGTACCAACAGATCCACCTGGGTTCTGGCTACAGGTGGAGACCAAACATTTATCAGGTTCCTGCTTGGAGATCTCCATATCTCGGCATACTGACATGTGATCGCTAACCTATGACCACAGGCCTATGCGCCTTGGCCTCTGTGTTTTAAATATATAACTGGTTTATGCCTGTGATGGAAGGGAAATTCATAATTCCTTATGAACTCCCAGTTCCATGCTGTCTGGGATTTCAGTGATCTGGTTATCAAGCTGACACCCCCCTCCCCCCATCCACCCAATCCCCCCCATCCCCACATGTTGCCTGCTTTGAAGGCAGGGCCCCTGCAGTGTTTACTCCATCTGCTAGTTGACAGCAAATGGCTAGGATTTAGATCATGGCTAGCATTTATTGTATTTCCACATTCCTCACAGTGGTCATATCTTTTTGATCACTTTTTATTGATTTTTTTGGTAGAGGTGAAGTGACAAAAAACGGCAAATTAGCTATTTTGAATTTATTTCTTTGTTATGTTCTTCACGGTATGTGAAAACTATTTTTATATTTTAATAGTATGGGCATTTTGGGACACGGCGATACCTATGGTGTTTATTTTTTTCATTGGCAAGGTTCCATAGGAATATAGATGTGGCAGGCCTCAGATTCTTCAGACAACCAAAGCTGCCATAGCAACCAAACGGCTCCCTCGATCCCTACTCAGGGGAACTGTTTGGGCAATGGGAGTGCAGCTCTCCTGGGGAAACCCTTTTTAGATGCCGTGGTTGCAATTGACCACAACATCTGAGGGGTTCAATCTCTGTGGATACTGTAGGTCAGCAGCAAAACAGTCCCATTATATTACAATAATGGGTTCTTTCCCCTCCAAACTAAATCCATTAACAAGCTAAAGATTGTTCTAATTCTTGTAAATAGTTTATTTTTCAGATATATTTAGCTAATATATCATTATAAGAAATACATGTAAATCTCACAATGCAAAACCAGTCCAACTTTTTTATAGTTTTCATACAACCTGGATTTAGCTTTTTAACTGCAGCAATTACTGTGCATTAGTAACCAGTCATACGGCTCCATGTTAATATCTCTATGACAGACATAACACCTGCACCACCTGTGGTTCTATGCATCTGAAGTTACATCACCATAGGGTTCAATATTAAGCCTACATGGTTCAATAAAACCATTGGGGGCCTGGGTGTTGTAGCTGAAATATGACTGTTAAAACGTGATCATATAAGCTAACTTTGCTTTCCTGTGCAGTGGTTTATTGAATTATGAGTGACCAATTGCTTCTTGTGCAGTTTCTGGGCAAGAGTAATGGGCAGCAGTGTAAAAAGTAGCTGGGGCATGACAGGCTCGGTAGTCCTGAAGTGTTCAACATGCTTTCATCATTCCTGGTAAATAACAAGTTAATTGGTATCACATATTGTGGAGCAGGAAACCCATTGGGTATGAGGGTTGTGGGTGCCTTTTCATACTAATACTGTATACTCTGCCCCTTCAGGGTAGCACATTCAGGCAGCATGACAGGTGCTTGCATGGCTCTGTAGTTTAGTTCATGAGTTCATGTACCATGCATTCCTAAATGCTGCATTTTGCCAAAAAGCATACGTTTTTGTCTGCGGATATAATCGATTCCGAGTGTCTTATAATACAGCAATTGTGGCAATGGCTGACATGTGTGGAAGGAGCCAGGTGAATGTTCTAGCTACCCTATCCTGTCTTCCAGGATTGCGTCTACCCTATTAAAATCATAAGGCTGACTCATTTCCATTTCTACTTGGCAGATTCTTTGTTTTTGATCATGAACTGTTATTTTTTCTCTGACTAAATAGCTCTTAATTAAGGATATATTTTGAGATCTGTATTTTATTATTTTTTTTCCTCTTTTCCACATCTAAAGTCCTATTTTTCCTGCCGCTAATGCAAACCAGGGATCACTTGCAGGTGCATAAGGCAGAAGTTTGCCATAAAAATTTTACTTTCCATGTTTTATTTTAAAATCTAAATTGTACAGATGTGAACCAGTAGAAATACACACTAATCCGCTACATTCCGGAATAGCCTGGTCAATTAAATGTTTGTAACTATATGTCTTGTGCTTTGGAAACATTTTAGTACTGTATTTTGTACAGGTTTCTGGTTTTCTGAAAGCTTCAGGATGCCCCAGTTTTAGTAGCTTAGCAAGAAGCAAGAATGCAATTTACACATTTGCAGCTGTTTGTTGCCTTCTTAGGAGTAGGACCTTTTTACATTGGCAGATGATCAGGTCAATTATTGGGAACAAATGTTTGTATAAATGCCTGTTCCCATAATTGACCCATGTAAATGTACTGGTGATAAGCTGATCATTTATCCAACACATCTCCCCATTGTTGCCATCACATCTCCCCATATAAACAGGGAATGTGCTGCTGACATGATGCAAAAGTATGGAGCCTGAATGGAGCCTTGTGTAATAGCCTTTAACCCATTTCTGACATCCGCTGAACATGTATGGAGGATGTTGGGTCTTTAAAAATGGCACCTGCTTTGGAGCAGCAGACAGCAGACACTCACAGGCTAATGACATTTAACCCCTCAAATGTTGTAGTCAAATGTGACCACGGTATCTGAGAGGTCGTAAACACAGAAGTGCACACTTCATGGGCAGGATCGCATACCCTGGGCTAAGATCGGGGAAGGCGTTCCTTGTAAGTAATGAGCCAGAGCCTTTACTAGGCTTCCAGCCTCATTACTTGTATATTGCAATTCAGGCCAGTAGGTGAATTGGAATCTGATGATTGCATGTTGTGGTCCACTTGGGGACGTAAAAGAAAGTAAAAAAAGTTTTAAAAATATTTTAAAAAATATATAATTTAAATCACCCCCTTTCCCCAAAATAAAAATACTTAAACAATAAAACAAAAACATAATCAGAATTGCTGCATGCGAAAACACCCATACTATTAAAATATTTTTTTTTAAAAAACCTTATCCCATATGGTGAATGGTGTAATGAAAAAAATATATAAAATAATTTACTCTTTTTTCATCACTTTACGTCTCAAAAATAATTTAATAAAAACTGATTAAAAAGTCACACACTTCAAAATGAAATTAAAAAAAACTAAAGATTGTCCCACAAACAATGCCCCCACACATCTCAGTAGACATAACTAAAACATAAAAAAGTTATGGAGGTCAGAATAAGGTGATGAAAAATAATTAATTTTTTCAGAATTATTTTTTTTCAGTATTAAAACTGTAGAAAAAACTATGCATATGTGGTTTTCACCATAATCGTACTGACCTGGAGAATGAAGAGCAAAAGTCAGTTTTACTTAGTGAACGCTGTAAAAACAAAACTCATCAACTGTGGCGGAATTGTGTTTTTTTCTTTCAATTCAAGACCATTTTGAATTTTTCGACTACATTCTATGCAATATTAAAAGGTGCCATTAGTATACTGGATAACCTGGGTATCTCCTGTATTTAATTATATGTACACAGGGGCGTAGCTAAAGGCTCATGGGCCCTGGTACAAGGGTTCAGCTTGGGCCCCCTAGCCCCCCCCCAGCACTGGTGCACCTAGCTTTTCTGCCGGCCAAGTCAATTCAAGTCAAATTAACCCCCCCCCCATGCCAAATTCTCACCCTAACCTTTTTCCTCATAACATTACGTATATCACTACAGAACATACAGGGTAAGGCTAGATTCACACGACAGTTGTTTTTGCAGCCTCCGATCTGCATGTTTTGCGGCTCAGATGCGGACCCATTCACTTAAATGAACACTGTGTGCTGTCCGCATCTGTATGTCCATTTCTATTTTTGTCTGTTTTGTGGACAAGGATAGGCATTGTTACAGTGGATCTGCAAAAAAAAAAACGGATGCCATACGGAACATCATCCTTTTTTTGCGGATACGCAATTTGCAGACTGCAAAACACAACGTTCGTGTGAATGTAGCCTAATACAGTGCTCAATACCTCGTACATCCAGTGACGTCTCTTTTGATGTACATGTTCTCTTTCCTCATCTTCTCCTTTCAGACCAGACACCATTTTTCAGCCATTTCTCATCTCTGCAGTTTGACAGAAAAAAATCTTAGTTTACTACTTTTCCATCATCCTCCCGTCTTCTGGACAAATCATCCTACCACCCCCAGTACTGTCCCACTAGTACCACACAGATAGTGCCCTTCAATAATTATTGGCACACAGTGTCCTAAAATAACTGCACCCAGGGTGCCCCGCACAGTAATAGTGCCCCCCAAAGTCCTAACTAATAATTCTCTGCCAGAGTGCACCTGTTAGCAATAGTGCCCCCAACAGTACTAATGTCCCCACTGTGCCCCAGAAGTAATAATGCTTTCAATGTGCCAGTAAGAAGTGCCCCCCAATAATGTGACAGTACGAAGTGCCCCAATAATGTGCCAGAAGTGCCCCCAAAATTTCACCCCAATAATGTGCCAGTAAGAAGTGCTCCCCACCCATAGATGCCCCACAAATTATGTGCCAGTAAGAAACGCCCCAGTAATGCACCAGAAGTTCCCCCCATTGATTCCCCCCAAAAAAAATCATGTGCCAGTAAAAAGTGTCCCACCCCCATAGATGCCCCCCAAATTATGTGCCAGTAAGAAATGCCCCCCTAATTATGTGCCAGTAAGAAATGCCCTCAAGAAATGCCCACAGTGTCCCCATGTGCTAGTAACAAATGCTCCCAGTGCCCCCATGTGCCAGTAAAAATGCCCCCAGTGCCCCCATATGCCAGTAACAAATGCTCCCAGTGCCCCATGTGCCAGTAACAAATGCCCCTAGTGCCTCCATGTGCCAGTAAGAAATGCCCCCCAGTGCCAGTAAGAAATGCCCCCATGTGCCATTAAGAAATGCCCCCAGTGCCCACATGTGCCAGTAAGAAATGCCCCCAGTGCCCCATGTCCAGTAACAAATGCAAATGCCCCAGTGCCAGTAACAAATGCCCCCATGTGCCAGTAACAAATGCAAATGCCCCCAGTGCCAGTAACAAATGCCCCCATGTGCCAGTAACAAATGCCCCCAGTGCCCCATGTGCCAGTAACAAATGCCCCCAGTGCCCCCAATAGAGCTCCGGTCCGTGATTGCAACAATAAAAAAAATAAACACTTATACTTACCTCCATGGAGCTGGCAGCGATTTCGGCCTGTGTCCCGCGCTGTACCGCTCAGGCGGCGCAATGACGTCATTGTGCCGCCTGAGCCGGCCTCTGATAGGCTGCAGGCCTAGTGCCTGCAGCCTATCAGAGGAACAGGCAGGGGAGAAGCCTCTCCCTCCCCTGCCCCGCAGTACAGGCATCTGTATCGCCGTCCTGAGGACGGCGATACAGATGACTATGGAGATGAGCGCTTCCACAATGGAAGCGCTCATCTCCCTCTGCCTAATTGACGGTGTGGCCCTGCAAGTGGGGGGGCCCTCAGTCCGCTGCGACCGCTATAGCTACGCCACTGTATATACAGCTGGTATAAGTTATACATCTTCTTGTATATAGTGATATGGACCATGTTGGTATAACCTGGGTATCTCCTTATATAATTATATATGTACAGCTGGTATAAGTTGTACATCTTCTGGTATATAATATTATTTACCAGAAGATAACTTATACCAGCTAATATATAATATACAGAAGATACCATGGCCAGATGGTATCATGGTAACTAACTAGTACCTGGGCTGGGTGGGCACTGGGCCTAGTAGGCTGGCTGGCTCAGGCTGAATTGAAAAAGCCACTGAATCAACTTGAAATTGGAAAGTGGCTGGCAGTGGCACTGGCAAGTGCAATGCTGAGGCTGGCTGACTGGCTGTGGTTAGGCTCAGTGTGGGCCTGGCTGGCTGAGAGGGCTTGCTGACTGAGTGGGCCTGCAGGCAGATGATGGTAGTCACACTCACAAACACAGAGAGAGGTGGCAATGGCATTGTTCTACCTGCTGCGCGGTCCTGCACTAGTGCTCCTCAGAGTCTGTGTCCCCGCCTTGAAAATGAGAATTGGCCGGCGAGATGCATGCAGGCATTGCTGGATGTGTGATGCACTGACATCAGAGCGGCTGATGTGGTGAGTGATCCGGATGTTCTGCCACAGCCTGCCAATTGATTGGGGATACTTAAAGTGACCATCCCCCACCCGTACCCGCCGATAGCAAAAAAAAGGAGGACTTCTATACCAGAAGTCTAAAAACCGGACTGTCCGGCCTAAAACCGGACGTCTGGCCAGCCTATGGTGCAGGTAGTCGCTATGACATCACCGTGCACTCATGTACAACACTTATACAGAGACATACAGTACTACGTTCATTTTAATGCAGAGTTAGACTTAGACCTTATTTAGGTATTAAGTCACCGCTCTGTTCAGCATTGGATTTGTTTTACCTCAAAACTTGAAATGTAGCCGAAAGAGTGAAGCATCAAGCCCAGTTCACATTTTGCATTTTGAGTTACTTCTTACAAGTTTATGTGAATGAAGCTGTAGAAGAGGTTGGGGGAGGCATGTTTTCTATATGTAGTTTTTTCAGTGGCGAAGAACTGATAATTGAACTGATTCGCCTAAAAGACAGACTTGACAATGGTAACTGTTATTTTAAAAAGTTTTACCATGTCACTGTTTTTCATTAGTAGTGGACCTAGTGCTAAAATATCCTACAGATCACTAGAACAAAAGGGTAGAATCACCTAGCTGAGAATTGTGGCCCTTTGCCTTCCATTGCAGTGTTTATGGACTAGTAGGAAGCCTATAACCCATACATGGCTAATCTGATTTGTCTTAGGCCTCATGCCATAGCCATTGTTTGTGTCCGCATCCGATCTTCATTCTTCACATCTCACACGAACCCACTCGTTTTTAAAAAATGTTGTTTATGTGCTGTCTGCATCCATACGACCATTCTGCAAATTATGTAACATTTTCAGTTTTGCAAATAAGAATAGTCAGTGATGTGGCTTGTAAATGGCTGGTGTCTATTTTTAGTGGACCACTAAATAAATACTTTAAGAGTTCATGAGGCCTTAGGAAAAGTTGAGAAAGTGAATAGGTGCACATGTGGCCCAGTGGTCAGACAAATGCTTTTGCCCTGCAAATTGAATTTCCTATAGATCACTATGTTTTGTCTTATGTTTTTTCAAAGCTCCACTTTGGAGCTACGTTAACAAGTAAAATGTAATAGAAACATATAATTAGAAACATTCCTTTTACATGTGAAAGTGATCTGGTGATAGTCCATAGAGGTGTACTTACTGTGTAGAAGTTGTCAGCAGGATACAGGCTGCCGTTTATAGTTCATTAATTTGGGATGGCAGTAGGAATCTCACAATATATATAATATCCAATTATGCAAGGTTGTCCAAGAGAAATTCCTAAAATAATACATGATGACTAGAGATTTTGTCAAGTAAAAAGTAACAAATCTGTTGCTACACCACATCATATTACTAGTCTTTATAAATGAATGGAATAGTTGTCCAGGGCACATAGTCTTCAACTTGGTGGAGGCCAAAGACTAGTCAATAGTGTCCTTTTCAGCAAACAACTTATGAAGCAAACTTGGCCAGTGACTTCCAAGCAGTGTCGAACTGGGGTGCTTTGGAAGCCTATAGAATTCAGTCTATGGGCCCACTATAAAGCTACATGCAAATATTATTTGGTCTGCTCTGTACCAACTGTGTGCTGCCTATCTGTATGTAGTAGTCACTCTACTGTGCCATGTGCCACTTGTACAGGGGTGGGGAATTAGCGGTCCACTTTGCTCAAGGTCCCACAGTTTCACCGATTCCCCTGTGGGCCAGGCTTAGCTTCCAAGCTTCAAATAAGAATAATGGTATTGACTAGAGATGAGCAAATTTCTAAAAATTTGTTTCTTGTCTTATTGTTAAAATCGGCCATGAGATACCATTTTGTCCCAAAAAATTCGAAAGTGCTCCAATTGCCCTGAAAAGTGATGTATGGCAGTCTTAGGTTTCCTAAGGCCATATGCAACCCCTTTCAAGCTCTTTACTGTCAGGACAACGTTAGTAATGTCAAAGTGACAGTGACATATAATATGGTTATGGGTAAACAGATGGTAGTCGGTGGTACCAAACAGCCTGTTTAAAAACACACTGCACTGTCTGATGTCTTAAATGTAAAAACGGCCCAGCCAATTTATTTTTATTTATTTATTATTTTATTATTTATTTTATTTATTTTTTTGTGGCAGATGCCATTTTCTCTGTTTTCTGGTTTGTAAAATGGTGGCTGCTATTTTGAGCAATTTGTATTGGACAAATCAAAAAAGTTTCAGTTTCACCCAAATCAAAACCTTTTGGAAAATTTTTAACTAATTTAATTTGTGTAGAATTGATTTGTTCATCTTTAGTAGAGATGAGTGAAGTTATGAAAACTTTGATTTGGCTGCTTCACCGACTTTCACAAAGAAATTTGATTTGTGATGAATTACTTTGTCATGAAGCACATTTCTTTGCATGTAGTGGGTGCAATGACAAGGGACAGCAATTGCGCCGCCCCTCGTCAGTCAACCTCTCAGATGCCGCATTCATCGTAAGATTGCAGCATCTGATGCTACAATTGAGATATTACAGGGGCATACTCCCCATATCCATTTGCTCGCAAAGAGACCATCGCGGCCATCCAGATTGAAGACATTGCGCAAAATGTTGCGTGGTGATATAATGATGTCAGCTCACTGGCGTGGTGATGTCACATGTCACCCTGTGCAAGATTTTGCACTGTATCTTCAATCAAGATGGCCGTGACGGCCTCTCTGCGAGCAAATGGATGAGGTGAGTATGTTTTGTTTTTTTTAACGCAAGGAAATAAAAAATAATAGAAAATAGCGTTGTGAAGATCTCAATTCTTTGGATAGGAAGACCTCCGAATAAGTGAGACTGGAGATGGAGCCAAGGGGATGTGATAAAGTATAAAAGATATCTGGACTCTAAGGTCTGGTGGTTATATATGCGTTTCTTTTTCCTCTTATAAAGTAGGAACAAAAGACTACATTAATTGTGATGTCGATAGTAGTGAAAGAATTGGGACAGGGATGGCTGCTCAGTTCCAGGGGCCTAGGCCCCAGTGTAGTGTACATATACTTCTATGGAATATATCCAAAGGACCTTTTGGATGACCACAGAGGGAAACAAAAAAGAACAATCACTAATAAAGGTGCACTGCGACGGTAATGCAATTGATAATATATGGCTAAACCCTTACACTGATGTTAAAATGAGACTTTCGCCAATATATTCTTATATCAAGAACGTACCGGAGCCTGAGCACCACGTCAAGGTATTTCAGAGTGGCACGGGACCTAACACCCTAACCTACCTAGCCGTATGGGCAATTGCGGAAGGAGCATATAGGCCGACACACAGCCACCAACTCGTTAGATCACACATGCAATGGGAGGAGGGAGGAGTCTATGAGTCCCACCTACCAATGACTCATGTGACTCAGCAATCCCCAGCAAAAATGCATACAATGGAGAAAGCCTGCAGCAGACCACAGTACCACAAAACCATCCTACACAAGGTAACAAATTGTGCGGATGTGGCGAACTATATAATCAAACAATCACTAATAAAGGTGCACTGCGGCGGTAATGCAATTGTCGGCCTATATGCTCCTTCCGCAATTGCCCATATGGCTAGGAAGGTTAGTGTTAGGTCCCGTGCCACTCTGAGATACCTTGACGCGGTGCTCGGGCTCCGGTATGTTCTTGATATAAGAATATATTGGCGAAAGTCTCATTTTAACATCAGTGTGAGGGTTTAGCCATATATTATCAATTGCATTACCGCCGGAGTGCACCTTTATTAGTGATTATTTGATTATATAGTTCGCCACATCCGCACAATTTGTTACCTTGTGTTGGATGGTTTTGTGGTACATGTGGTCCGCTGCAGGCTTCCTCCATTGTATGCATTTTTGCTGGTGATTGCTGGTAGCAACGGACCACATGTGCAGGAATTGCCCCCCCCGGTTTGATATGCGCAACAGCATATGGGGTTTGAGCAATTTTCTGCCATTTTAGACCAGACCAGAACCAGCGCCAAAATAGTCCCTGTGGATATAGCTGTTGTCCCAGTATATAGTTGGTAGTGATTTAAGTGAAGATAAAATAGTGATAAATCAATCAAAAACAATGAGAAATAAAAGATGTATTTAAAATTTGTGTGTATCACACGTGTTGTGTTCACTTACTTCAATAGGGAGAGGGCTGAGGGATAAAGCTCAAGACACCAACAGGTCCACCTCCCCCGACAAGATCGCTTGTAGTGTGTCAAATATTGATGTCAGCCTCAGTCATCAGCTTCTTCATCAATAGTCCTTTTATTGTAATAAGCTCAACTCGTTTTGGGGGTTAAAAAACAAATCCCCCTTCTTCAGGAGCACATACGTAAATTAATACATACACTTAAAACCTATAGATAAAATAGGTATACACTGTGTTTTAAATGTATGTATTAATTTATGTGCTCCTGAAGAAGAGGGATTTGTTTTTTAACCCCGAAACGCATTGAGCTTATTACAATAAAAGGACTATTGATGAAGACGCTGATGACTGAGGCTGAGATCAATATAGTACGTCTAAGAGGATAATTTTATAGAAATCCAGGAAAAGTATTAGACTTCATGCTATATCCGGTTTAGCCTGTAAAAACATGCTTACTCAAGTTTGTATAAAATGTACAAGCAGTTATATCACGTTATATCAGTATGAGGTCTGTTAATTTATTGCTATTTTACAAAACAGGGTCTCTATTTTCGTGACATTTTATTACTTCTCTTTACACTGAGCCCAGCATGTAGTGTGTGTGCACACAAATTCCAGCCCTTTACTGAAGCATAACCAATTCTTCATGAAATGCCGGACTTTTCCTATGTGATTTTCAATTTATCCTCTATGAAAATTTTAATCCTTCTTAATGCCGCAGGGTTGTTCATACTGGTGAAGTTTTGCCCTTGAATTTTACAAAAGTGTTAAGGATACAGATCCTCTCCCCTGTTGTCACCTCAAGTCATGAGGGGAAGTACGTTTTTTTGCTTTCTGGTTCTTGAAGTTGTTAAACAGTGATTTTGACATTGTGGGGGGATGAGATTTATCAAAATTGGTGCATAAGAGAAGTGGAGAAGTTACCTATAGCAATTGGATTCCACCTTATTTTTTAAATACATTTTGCAGCCTCATTGGTTGGTTGCTGGGGACAACTACTTTGTGTCTTATGATAAATGTTCTCCCCTTGCATGTCCAAGTATTCTTATTAAAAATTGTTTCAGTCAATTCTTTATACTGATGAATCAAGAGTATTAGCATTTCTTGCAAATTATGAAGTTGGTGAACTAGTAGAACTTTTTGTATTCAAGTTTTTTTTCATAGTTTTCCAATGCACCTATGTCCTCCATGAAAATGAATACAAACCCTGTGGCTGATTCACTTTAGAATTCCTGCAGATTTGCCAAAATGTGGATAGGGTTTCAAAACCTTAGCCAAATGTAGCGGAAAAAAATCTCCATGGAAAAAAGAAATCTAAAATCAAATTCAAAGCATGCTCAGTATCTTGAAGAAAGCACTGGATCAGTAGATTTTCCCAGCTCCTGGGAAATGTGTAATGATTTGTTTTCCCTGTGGTCCTGCGAAATTTAAAACTTTTGGTCTCATCAAACAGATATCATGTGATCAGCTTATCATTGGAGGACGTTTGGAAGAAAAAAGCATTTTGCAAAATAGACATCTTCTTTAATTAGCCTTAAAACCAACTAAACTATTTAGAGATCCTGGTAAGGAGGTTCTGGCTTTTTAGGAATCACAATGTAATACATTTACAACATGAGCTCTTTTTGTCATAACTACAAGGATCATGGAAGGACGGAAACAAGCACTAGGCTATGGTGGCGTATTCTGCAGGAACCTGTACAGTTAGGTATATCACATATGCCCATAATCAACAGTGTATGGTAAATGTAACATAATTACTGAGTCCTGATTCCCACATACTGTAGATGCTAGGTCCTCCAGGAGAGAGAGAAAGAGACGCTCTTTGGAGATGCTGTCAGCTATGGGTAATAGATGAGGATGGAAAATGAACAGGGGACTTCCTCTATTAACTTGGAATTTCCTAATAGAGTATTTGAAAAATAGTTTTATAAGACAAAGACAACCCCTTTAAGGTTGTTTAGTTAAAATGTCATACACAGATTAGAACTATTGTAGAAATCAGAGTTTCATTATCTCTATGATTACCCAACACTTCACAGGAACATTTGCATATCTGAGGCCAAATTAATATTGAAAATTAATTTGAATATGAGAGGCATGATCTAGTTTGTCTATCTAGCAATCTTTAATCATTTGAGTGCATGATTTGTATCCGGGACCATTCCTTTCATTTCTTTATAATCATGTGGTAGTCTTATCTACTTTCTGTGGCACAATCTCAAGCTAGGAGGTCCATATCCAAGCCTGAAGAACTTGACTTTATTCTTGTATAATGACTTTCACAACCTTTTTTTTCCCCCAGTGTAATACATTTGTTATACTAACATGCTTTTATATACTAGTCTTTGGACTGGGACATAGCTATAGGCAGTACAAAAGGAAATAGCTTCAACTGGGCCTTGTGCCTGAGGGAGCCCAAAATCTTCTATAAAACATAGTACAGGCATCAGTATTACAACTGACACATTTAGGTAGAGTTTACAAACTTTAAACTGGGACCCAAGAGCTCTAAGTTATGTCTCTGGAACTACTGTACATATATGTTTTATTATACAATATAAAGCGATTTGTCCATGTATTGTATACTTTGTGTGTAAATTGCTGATTATATTACTGACTATTTTGAAGGAAATCTTCTAAAAATACTCTTTTCTAGATTATTATAACCACACACTCCACTGCCACTCCCAACCCTACAGATTGAGGACCACATTAATAAACATATCTTCGTACCTCCTGAACTGAATACAGTTTGCCTGCCATCTCATATACACAAGTTCAGGACGTCAGGAAATGAGCACACTGTGTGTCACTGGAGGACACATGATGATGTTTTTGGTCAAGTGCCTCTCCTTCTGCAGCCTTTATATGGATGGAAGCTCCATTTGAACTGGACAGTAGGTGGGTTCAATAATCTAGAAAATGGCCAAGAGGAAATAAAGTTGTGCTAATCAGCACCATTTAATCCTCATTAGGATTCACAGATATTCAGTTCAAATAAAGTGGCTACCCCCTTTAAGAACACATGACCCAACATTATTTTATGGTAAGTGCCTCACTGGGAGTGTCTAAACTCTGAAGTTCATGCCTTATTGGAAGTTCTCAGAGCTGTATTACCCCTCAACTATACCTCAATAATGTTCAGTTTCTTGGATGGTTTCCCAGCTTGACCCTGACTCTTGCTCTTGTATCTGGTTGATTTCTGCACCAGCCTCCCCTACACTCCTGCTGATATGCCACTCTGTAGTGCCAATTTCTGCTATCTATCATGCTCAGCTCCAACTATCTCTACACTCTAGTTGATACACCTCATCAGCCCCAAGAGCGCCACTACAGAGTGCCATCTGCTGATGTCTACCACATGGTATTTCAGCTGTCTATTTTCCAGCTGATACATTTCCCCAGTCCATATGTTCCTCTCTAGACTGCAGGGCATTGCTGTTTTCTATACTATGTTCCAGATGATATGCCTCACCGGTCCTTGACTACTGCTCCACAGTGCCACCGACCAGTTTACTGGGGACCTGTGTCTACAACAGCAAAATTTGTTTGAGCAATATCTTGCTTTTTAGTCAATACTACCACTGTGGGTCATTTTATGAATCTTTAGGTGTCACGTGACATTACACAAAGTGTATTTTGTGTCAATGATAACTTCTATTACAAGAATGGCATCCATTTTTAGTATAGCAGTTCATAAAGCAAGCTTTTAGCATGCTCTTTTTATTTATGTCTTCACATATTGCTAGTTGGACTCAATGCTTATTTCACAAGCTGATGCATTAGTGATGTTTGTTTAGTAACCCTGGCCCCTTTTGGATATTTTCCATTAGTAGTAAGTGTGCAGCAGAACTGCCTTATCGACTCTCAATTTCAAAACAGCATGATCTTTTCTGAAAAGGAGCATTGACAAGTAAGTGCAAAAGATGTTGGCTTCATATGACAAAACTTAGAAAGCTGACATTAGAATCCTATCTGCAAGTCACTTTATTCGACTGTTCACATTTATGGAGAATACTGCAAACATGTTGATTACGTTTCTATCAATTGTGTTTGAATTGCATTTGCAAAATAATATAGGAATTTTTGTTGGCATTGTGCATTAACAATTTTTATTTCTTATTCATAAAAGCCCATTGTCCTTTGTATTAACAGTCTCTGGAAATCACGGAAAAAAATTACAAAACATCATGCACAATATGATAATGAATTAGCGGATGTGCATGACTATATTTATAAAATTGCGGAAAATAATACACGATGCAAACACAACATATGGACTAAGCCCTCACTCTGATATAATAAAATCTAAGACTCTCAGGCAATATATTAATAATAATATATCTGTGCCCGTCTACCAGTGCTAAGGTCGTCCCAGTCAGGCAAGTCTGCTCTTCTGAATGTAGGCATAGGTAGGTTTTCTGATTTTCTGAGTAGTCTTGAAGGAGTGGCACCTTCAGGTGTGAATGCCCTTCTATCCTGGGAGTAGCATTCATGTGCATTGTTGCCCCACCTATCTAATAGGAAACCTTGATTAAGGTGGTACATATAGGTGTGCGTGCTCCTCCTCTCATTGGTTGCTGATGCACACAGAGGTAACTAAGAGCAGCACACTATATGTGCTCCTAAACATAGATGCCCAATGGCATGAAAGGTTTAGAGTAGGACCTGCCCGACTGAGGACACCTTGGCGCTGGTAGGGGAGCAATTTTATTATATTAGAGTGAGGGCTTAGTCAATATGTTGTGTTTGCATAGTGCATTATTTTCAGTGATTTTATAAATGTAGCCATGCACATCTGCATATTCATTATCATATCATGCAGGATGCTTTGTATGTTTTTCTGTGATTTTTGTGCATTTTTGCCCCACCTATCTAACAGGTGACCTTGATTAAGGTGGTACATATAGGTGTACGTGCTCTTCTTCTCATTGGTTGCTTGATGCACACAGAGGTAACTAGGAGCAGCACACCATATGTGCAGAGTCTGCTCTCCTGAATATAGATGTCCATATGGCATAGGTAAGTTTAGCATAGGACCTGCCTGACTGAGACCACCTTGGCTCTGGTGGGGGGACACAGATATATCGTTATTAATATATTGGCTGATAGTCTCAGATTTTATTATATCCGAGTGAGTCCATATGTTGTGTTTGCATAGTACAGTATTTTCCATGATATTAACAGTCTCTGGAACCAAATTTGTTTGGACATCTTGTACACTCAGTTGATAAATTTATGGATGCCTGCTAAAGATGAGCGAGCATACTCGTCCGAGCTTGGTGCTCGTTCGAGTATTAGGGTACTCGTAAGTGCTCGCTGCTCAGACGAGTATCTCTCCATACTCGAGGAAATGGCAACTTCCGCATCGTGCTTTTTTGGCGCCTATAAACACAGCCAATCACAAGCCAGGAGACTCTACGGTACACCCAGCATCACGGGGGGCCTTACATGTCGATAGCAGGGGTTGGCTGGCCTGATCAGGTGACTCTGGAAAATACTAGTGACTGGCCGCGGTGCTCGGCTCAGATGCCGTCTGGATGTCGTTAGGGATAGAGCTGCTGCCTTTCAGGGACAGTGTTAGGGCCTGCATTTAGTTCTCTGTTAGGCATAAATCACCCACAAAGAACCCAACAGCCCTTCTAAGGGCTAGAAGACATTTTTTTTTTGGTCTCCTGGCTTGGCTGGCTGGCTGGCACTAGTAGTGCAGCTATCGCCATATATAACCCCCTTTTTTTTATGTTATATCTCAGTGATACAAATCCATTGCACACAGCAGTGTGGAACCATTCTGTGTGTCACAGTTCAGCACACTCACTCCAATCCATATATACTGTCCAGGTGACAATTTCTGTACGTCACAGAATACAACCAAGTCATTTGCTACCAATAACGTATACAGCTTGATCCTAAAAATCTCTGTGCGACATTTGTCTGGGTCGCAGTCTAAATAGCCACCGTTAACAGGGTGTGAGTTAGGTCTCCGATAGTTCCTGCACGTCACGTTCCCAAAAAAACTAAACTAAAAAAAAATATTAAAAAAAAATATTTTTTTTGTTGTTTTAGCTCAGTGATACAAATCCATTTTACTCAGCTGCGTGTAACCTTTCTGTGTGTCACAGTTCAGCACACTCGCTCCAATCCGTATATACTGTCCAGGTGACAATTTCTGTACGTCACAGAATACAACCAAGTCATTTGCTACCAATAACGTATACAACTTGATCCAAAAAACTCTCTGTGCGACATTTGTCTGGGTCGCAGTCTAAATAGCCACCGTTAACAGGGTGTGAGTTAGGTCTCCGATAGTTCCTGCACGTCACGTTCCTAAAAAAACTAAACTAAAATAAAAATCATTTTTTTGTTGTTTTAGCTCAGTGATACAAATCCATTTTACTCAGCTGCATGTAACCTTTCTGTGTGTCACAGTTCAGCACACTCGCTCCAATCCGTATATACTGTCCAGGTGACACTTTCTGTACGTCACAGAATACAACCAAGTCATTTGCTACCAATAACGTATACAGCTTGATCCAAAAAGCTCTCTGTGCGACATTTGTCTGGGTCGCAGTCTAAATAGCCACCGTTAACAGGGTGTGAGTTAGGTCTCCGATAGTTCCTGCACGTCACGTTCCCAAAAAACAAAATTAAAAAAAAAATATAAAAAACAAAATATAAAAAAAAATTAGTTTTTTGTTGTTTTAGCTCAGTGATACAAATCCATTTTACTCAGCTGCATGTAACCTCTCTGTGTGTCACAGTTCAGCACACTCGCTCCAATCCGTATATACTGTCCAGGTGACACTTTCTGTACGTCACAGAATACAACCAAGTCATTTGCTACCAATAACGTATACAGCTTGATCCAAAAAGCTCTCTGTGCGACATTTGTCTGGGTCGCAGTCTAAATAGCCACCGTTAACAGGGTGTGAGTTAGGTCTCCGATAGTTCCTGCACGTCACGTTCCCAAAAAAACAAAATTTAAAAAAAAAATTAGTTTTTTTGTTGTTTTAGCTCAGTGATACAAATCCATTTTACTCAGCTGCGTGTAACCTTTCTGTGTGTCACAGTTCAGCACACTCGCTCCTATCCGTATATTATGTCCAGGTGAAACTTTCTGTACGTCACTTAATTAAACCAGACTGAACAAGTTTGTGGGTTTCAGTACACCAGGCCCGTTTATTTTTTTTTTATATCATACACTTATATACAAAAAATGTTGAACCCCAGGGCTAAGGGGACGAGGGCGTGGGCGTGGGCATTCAAGTACTGCGGGGGGCAGAGGCCGTGGTCCTGGGCAGGGTGAGACAGTACCTGCTGATGAGGGAGCTGTGGAACACCGCAGAGCTACACTCCCTAGCTTCATGTCTCAACTTACAGGGACACGTGGTAGAGGACTGTTGAAACCACAAGAGTGTGAACAGCTGATCTCGTGGATTGCGGACAATGCTTCAAGTAATTTGTCCACCAGTCAGTCTTCCACGCAGTCCACCCACGTTACCCAAGGGAGCACTCCTCTGGCTCCTCCACCTCAACCTCCTATCCCAGGAAAATTTGGAATGCGATCCGGCATACTCTCAGGAACAGTTTTCTGGACCCTTCCCAGAGTCACAAACCACTTCTCAGGTTGCTGCTGACCTCGTTCCCGATGCCCAAGTTTTCCAACTGTCGCAGTCTGTGGGTAATGATGATGACAATGTTGAGTTAGTGGAAGAAGTTTGTAAAGAGGTGTCAGACGATGAGGAGACACGGTTGTCAGACAGTGGTGAAGTTGTTGTTAGGGGAGGAATTCCGAGGGGGGAGCAGACTGAGGAATCGGAGGATGACGAGGTGACTGACCCAAGCTGGGTTGATATGCCGACTGAAGACAGTGCTTCTGAGGCGGAGGCGAGTGCTGCACCAGAACAGGTTGTAAGAGGCAGTGGTGTGGCCAGAGGGAGAAGCAGGGCCAGAGCTGGTGCATCAGCAGCAACTGTTTCACGTAGTGAAGCTCCCGTGGCGAGGCCTAGATGTTCGCAAGTCTGGAGGTTCTTTAAAGAAAGTGAGGATGACCGACGGACTGTGGTGTGCAACCTGTGCCACACCAGGATCAGCAGGGGTGCCACCACTACTAGCCTAACCACCACCAGCATGCGCAGGCATATGAGTGCTAAACACCCCACTCAATGGAACCAAGGCCATTCACCACCTCCTGCGGGTCACACCACTGCTCCTTCCCCTGTGTCACTCGCTGCCTCTGCTAGTCAACCCCCTGCGTCACTCGCTGCCTCTGCTAGTCAACCCCCTGACCAGGACCCCGGCACGAGCGCCTCCCGCCGGAAAACCACACCTTCGCCTCCACGATAATATACAGTGTCCACCAACGTGTCCCAGCGCAGCGTTCAGCTGTCTTTACAGCAGACGCTGGAGCGCAAGAAGAAATACAGTTCCACCCACAGATGCTGCCACTCTCAGGGCAGTGCAGCGCCGCCTACAACTGCCCGTTCACCCACTGTTGTGCGACGTTCCCACGAGATGG
The DNA here is from genome assembly GCA_900303285.1 of Rhinella marina. Taxonomy (NCBI): domain Eukaryota; kingdom Metazoa; phylum Chordata; class Amphibia; order Anura; family Bufonidae; genus Rhinella; species Rhinella marina. Next base: position 29,176 of record ONZH01026133.1, read on the forward strand.
AATTCCACATTAAACATGTTATCCAGAGTTTACCAGCAGCGCAGAGCGATTGTAGACTGCCAGATGTCAACTTCCACCAGAACTGGTAGTCAGGTCACTCAGATTCCTCAAGTCTACAATGAGGAGTGGACGTGGATGTCTGATATCTGTCAGTTGTTGAGCAACTTTGAGGAGTCAACACAGATGGTCAGCGGTGATGCCGCCATTATCAGCCTCACCATCCCGCTGCTTTGCCTGTTGAAAAACTCACTGCTCAGCATCAAATCGGATGCTTAGCGCTTGTCACAAGAGACGGTGGAGGAAGATACGTCGTTTGATAGCCAGAGAACCCTCCGGTCTGTTTCTCAGCGCGTATCGGAGGAGGGGGATGAGGATGAGGAGGAAGAGGAGGAGAATGTCGGCGAGACAGTAGAGGGTACCAGTGCTCAGTCCTTAACTCTTGAGCGTGTATGGGCTGAAGAGGAGGACTTGGAGGAGGAGGAGGAGGAGGAAATGGAGAGTCAGGCTAGTGAGGAGAGGGAATTCTTACGTGTTGGGACTCTGGCGCACATGGCAGACTTCATGTTAGGCTGCCTATCCCGTGACCCTCGCGTTAGAAGAATTTTTTCAAACACCGATTACTGGGTGTTCACTCTCCTGGACCCACGGTACAAGCAGAACCTTTCCACTCTCATCCCTGCAGAGGAAAGGAGTATGAGAGTGAATAGATATCAACAGGCCCTGGTACACAAGCTGAAACAATTCTTCCCATCTGACGCCGCTAGCGGCAGAGGGCATGGTTCTGTGGGCCAAGTAGCGGGGGTGAGGAGGCGAGCAGGCAGCTTGTCCAGCACTGGCAGGGGAACGCTCTCCAAGGCCTTTGCCAGTTTTATGTCACCCCAGCAAGACACTGTCACCTGTCCCCAGTCTAGGCAGAGTAGGGGGAGCTGTACAGAAAGATGGTGAGGGAGTACCTAGCTGACCATACCAACGTCCGTAGCGATCACTCTGCTCCATACAACTACTGGGTTTTAAAGCTGGACACGTGGCCTGAACTGGCGCTGTACGCCTTGGAGGTGCTGGCCTGCCCTGCCGCTAGCGTGCTGTCAGAGCGGGTATTCAGTGCAGCTGGTGGCGTCATCACCGATAAGCGTACACGCCTGTACACTGACAGCGCTGACAGGCTGACGCTTATTAAAATGAACAAAGCCTGGATTTCACCGGAATTCAAATCTCCTCCGGGGGAAAGCAGCTAAAGATTTAAATAACTTATGTATCCTATTCCTCTTCTCTACTCCTCCTACTCCTCCTCCTCCTCCATATCGTCTTTGCCTAACGCTGACCCAAAAAAAGCCATTTTTTAGAGGTCCAACTGGCACTCTTTTACCACAATTTTTCAGGAGGGCCCCCTACAGGCCCTCTATTCAAACAATTTTTCCAGAGGTCCACCTACAGGCCCTCTCTCCAAAAATTTTTTCCGGAGGTCCACCTACAGGCCCTCTCTTCAAACAATTTTTCAGGAGGGCCCCCTACAGGCCCTCTATTCAAACAATTTTTCCAGAGGTCCACCTACAGGCCCTCTCTCCAAAAAATTTTCCGGAGGTCCACCTACAGGCCCTCTCTTCAAACAATTTTTCAAGAGGGCCCCCTACAGGCCCTCTCTTCAAACAATTTTTCCAGAGGTCCACCTACAGGCCCTCTCTCCAAAAAATTTTTCCGGAGGTCCACCTACAGGCCCTCTCTTCAAACAATTTTTACAGAGGTCCACCTACAGGCCCTCTGTCGAAACAATTTTTCCAGAGTTCCACCTACAGGCCCTCTCTCCAAACAATTTTTCCGGAGGTCCACCTACAGGCCCTCTCTCCAATTCCAGTTTCCAGTTTTATTTGCGCAAACTGCGTAAATTAATATTTTTGGGATAGGTGTGAAAAGTAATATTACCTGCGTATCTATATTGCCCAACATTGAATACGGTAGCAAGTGGAAGACCAAACACATGCTGCCAACAGGGTTCCGCAAATTCCTGGTCCACCCGCAAATTCCTGGTCCACAATGTCAAGGAGGTCGAGGTTCTGTTGATGAGCAACAAGTCCTTCTGTACTGAAATCGCCGACAACGTCTCCATCTAAGAACCTAAAGACCATTGTGGAGAGAGCGGCACAGCTCGCCATCAAAGTGACGAACCCCAACGCCAGACTGCGCAGAGAAGATAACGAATAAATATCTCTGTGGTTATTTTTGCTAAATAAAAGTTAAATAAACACAAAAAAAAATTGATCTGTTCCTGTGCCTGATCCACCCAAGTTGAATCTGTCCCATCATGAGAAAGTCCCCCCAAGGAGTCCCCACTGTAACTTGCTTCCCATACAACTACCTCACCCCCCGACACCTGTGTCTCGCCATTGTCCACCACCTCCTCAGACAACACTGGTAAATCCACACTGTCAGCACACGGAAACAGCAAAAGGTCTTGCAAATTGGGGCAGAGAATGTTCTGGGCTAGCACATCAGGGAAGGGATGACTATGGGGTTCCAGGGAGTACGTGACCACATGCAATATCCATTTAAAAGTCATGCCACACTTGATCGAGCTCATAATTGACAATTGTACCGGTTGATGCTAAATTTTTAAGTTGGGGTCCTGTGTCGTCATTCTAACTCCATCCGGCTGTTGTCACCACCACACACGCTAGCCCAGGGGGCACTCCTCTGGCTCTTCCAGCTCAACCTCCTTCCCCCAGCCTGCCACCCCACCTACAGGCCCTCTCTCCAAACAATTTACATCTTTGTCCTATCTTTCTCTCTCTCCAAACCATTTTTCCGGATAGCTGCCATATACGGTTTTAAACTGAGTAGTATACATACCACACTTGATCAATCTCATAATTACGACTGTACCGGTTGATGATAAATTTTTAAGTTGGGGTCCTGCGTCGTCATTCTAAATACATCCGGCTGTTATCACCACCACACACACTAGCCCAGGGGGCACTCCTCTGGCTCTTCCAGCGAAACCTCCTTCCCCCCACCTACAGGCCCTTTCTCCAAACAATTTACCCGGATAGGGGACGTATTAGATATTGTGCTGATGTTTTTTGTTTTTCTTCTTTTAATTGCCTCCTGACCTGTGATAGGCAGAGCATGGACACGTCCCCTTAGCTGCAGTGGGAAAGATACTCCCCTGGCCAGAGCAAGCTCTTTTTCCGTTTTCTGTGGTCGAAAAATCCATTAAATATAAGGTCCCAAGATAGGGGACGTATACGGTATTAAACTGAGAAGAATCGATACCATACCAGTTGATGCAACAGTTTTTCAAAATCCATTCTGGCTGTTGTCACCACCACACACGCTAGCCCAGGGGGCACTCCTCTGGCTCTTCCAGCGAAACCTCCTTCCCCCCACCTACAGGCCCTCTCTCCAAACAATTTACCTGGATAGGGGACGTATTAGATATTGTACTGATGTTTTTTGTTTTTCTTCTTTTAATTGTCTCCTGACCTGTGATAGGCAGAGCATGGACACGTCCCCTTAGCTGCAGTGGGAAAGACACTCCCCTGGCCAGAGCAAGCTCTTTTTCCGTTTTCCGTGTTCAAAAAATCCATTAAATATAGGGTCCCAAGATAGGGGACGTATACGGTATTAAACTGAGAAGAATCAATACCATACCGGTTGATGCTACAGTTTTTCAAAATCCATTCTGGCTGTTGTCTCTCCAAACAATTTACCCGGGTAGGGGACGTATTAGATATTGTACTGATTTTTTTTGGTTCTTCTTTTAATTGCCTCCTGCGATAGACAGGAATCGAACCCGGGTCAACTGCTTGGGAAGCAGCTATGCTCACCACTTTACCACCAACAGCCACAGTAACTGATAAGAACAGATACTAACCTTGATGTCAGCTGCAGTGCCAGCATGAGCATTGGTGTCACCTGCAGGCGGTGATGGACCTTCGTTGCACCTATTTTGGTGCTTCCCTAACATGTGATGGGTATTTGCCTCGCCTTTCTTGGTCTGGGTGAGCACAATTGCCATGAGGGTAACCACCAGGCTGTTGCCTGAGAATTTGGGGTAATGGTGGGATTAAGCAGCCTCAGAGGCATCCATGCATGCTGCCCCTGCTGTTTCCTGTCCATTTCCGTGGTGTTTCCATCATTTTCTGAGGTTTCCAGGTTTTCACCCAGCCTTCCCTAGGCAGAGCCTTGGTCCCCTGCAAAAATGCTCGAGTCTCCCATTGACTTCAATGGGGTTCGTTATTCGAAACGAGCACCCGAGCATCGGGAAAAGTTCGACTCGAATAACGAGCACCCGAGCATTTTAGTGCTCGCTCATCTCTAATGCCTGCAGCATTGACTAGACAGTTTTACAGCTGAGTTCAATTAATTAATCATATTATGTAAGCTCTTTAACTCCCCTTTATAGCAATCCGAATTTTATCACTTAAAAAAGTATTTCCATCTCTCACATTTATGCCATACATTTACTATAGACTTCAGTCCCACTTGGTGATCAGACACAATTAAAAAGGTTATTACCATGATCAATTTAAAATTTAAAATCATACATAGTCTTTCTAGTACATGGCAACCTATTTCTATCAAACCAGCTAGAACCATCTAGAACCTGTATCTGACATGGATCCAGAGATCTCCCCATTCATTGCTCCAGTTGGTTTGCTAGATTTATTTCAAGCTGCCAGCTTAGGGGGAGTGTCCATTCTCAGGGCATGTCCGGTATACTGCAGCTAATGGTCGATTAATGGATAGAACTTAAATTAGATAAAGAGCAAACAGCAGGTGGTGTTAATTGGATAACTCAGTGGAGATACTACATTTTTAATTACATGCAATTACAAAAGGATTCAGATCCAGGGGCTGGTTTGAAAACTGTAGAATATTATTCGTGGGGCAACTGTTTTAATTTACATTTGTGCACAATGTACTGTGACCTTACAGTCCCAGATGTCCCTAACATCAAAAACTTTGGACTCTCCTGTTTTTTTATCAGAAAATCATTGTAAGAGTGCTCCAGAGTCCAGACGATGAGAAAGCTTTTTCATTTTTTTGTTGGTGTGGCCATCTGAAGGTTTGGTTTATGTGGAAGAAATGTTATTATTTTTGGCATTGTTCAGGGGTGCATACATATAGATTACGGTGTACAGTGATTTTTGGTGCTGTTTTTATTGTTTATTTTTTATGGCATTCATGCTTCACACTAAAGAACCTAAAGAATTCTTCAGGGTATAAAGGGCGTGTGGATACCTAATATGTGTAGATTTTTATTTCTATTTAATTTGAGCACAGTAAAATATATTTAATACTAAAAAAATGTTTTTTTCAGGGGGGGTTAATATATATTCTATATTCTATTATTCTGTGTCACTATGGCACAGGCTGCTGTTAGGACAATACTAGTGTGCTCTAACCGCAGGCTTACTGAACAAACAGCTGTGGGGTCCTTTGTAGGTCCTCAGAGCTAACTGTGGATAGCTTGCCCAGTCTCCGATCGGTTAAAGTTAAAGGTTTAATTTTTTTAATGGCAGGGATCAGAGCTTCCTCCTATCCAGTGTGTGAAGCAGGAACTGGTGCAAAGAACTGCAGCTGTAAGTACCAACAGATGCTGACAACTTCTCTACTGCAGTGATGCCGTAAGGGTGTCTGAGGGCCTGCCGCTGTCCACCAAAAGACAGTGAGTAGTCACTAAGTGGTTAAACCATATCTGTTTCTGATGTGGCTAAAAATGTTGTCTAAACTGCATATTTTGGGTCTGTTTCTACTGTCTGCCTCATTTGTCCAAAGCACATGCTACCTCGCTCAGTGCCTGGATGAAAAACTTCAACCACCATCACTGTCCTCTGTATTTCTTTTTTTTTTTTTATACTAGCCCCTTCCCACTCAACCACACACTAATTACTACTATGTTGCTGTAAGTAGCAAGTTAAGGCTCAGCACTGTAATAGTATGGCACTGTGAGCGTGCCATCACTCACAGGTGCTAGCTATATTATACAGCTGGCATCCTGCTGTCACTGAATGGTTAGAATTAACTCTAGTTACAGCAGTTTAGCCCCTTAGACGCTATTATCAGTGTTGACTGTGGCATCTAGTAACATAGTAACATAGTAACATAGTTTATAAGGCCGAAAAAAGATATCTGTCCATCCAGTTCGACCTGTTTTCCTACAAGTTGATCCAGAGGAAGGCAAAAAAACCCCTGTGCGGTAGAAGCCAATTTTCCTCACTTTAGGGGAAAAAATTCCTTCCCGACTCCAATCAGGCAATCAGAATTACTCCCTGGATCAACAACAACCCATATCTAGTAACTATAACCTGTAATATTATTACCCTCCAGAAATACATCCAGGCCCCTCTTGAACTCTTTTACTGAACTTACCATCACCACCTCCTCGGGCAGAGAGTTCCATAGTCTCACTGCTCTTACCGTAAAGAATCCTCTTCTATTTTTGTGAACAAACCTTCTTTCCTCCAGGCGCAGAGGATGTCCCCTCGTCATGGTTACTGTCCTTGGGATAAAGAGATCATGGGAGAGATCTCTGTACTGACCCCTGATATATTTATACATAGTTATTAGATCTCCCCTCAGTCGTCTTTTTTCTAAAGTGAATAACCCTAATTTTGATAATCTTTCTGGGTACTGTAGTCCACCCATTCCAGCTATGACTTTAGTTGCCCTCCTCTGAACCCTCTCCAGCTCTGCTCTGTCTGCCTTGTTCACAGGAGCCCAGAACTGTACACAGTACTCCATGTGTGGTCTGACTAGTGATTTGTAAAGTGGCAGGACTATGTTCTCATCACGGGCATCTATGCCCCTTTTGATGCAACCCATTATCTTATTGGCCTTGGCAGCAGCTGTCTGACACTGGTTTCTGCAGCTTAGTTTGCTGTTCACTAAAATTCCTAGGTCCTTTTCCATGTCAGAGTTACCCAATGTTTTACCATTTAGTATGTACTGGTGACTTGCATTATCCCTTCCCATATGCATAACCTTACATTTGTCAGTGTTAAACCTCATCTGCCACTTCTCTGCCCAAGCCTCCAGTCTATCCAGATCCATCTGTAGCAGTGTACTGTCCTCTTCTGTGTTAATTACTTTACACAGTTTAGTGTCATCTGCAAAAATGGATATTTTACTGTGCAAGCCTTCTACAAGGTCATTAATAAATATATTGAAGAGAATAGGGCCCAATACTGACCCCTGTGGTACCCCACTAGTTACAGTGACCCAATCTGAGTATGTACCATTAATAACCACCCTCTGTTTTCTATCACTGAGCCAGTTACTTACCCACATACAGACATTTTCTCCAAGGCCAAGCATTCTCATTTTATATACTAACCTTTTATGTGGTACCGTGTCAAATGCTTTGGAGAAGTCCAGATATACGACATTCATTGATTCCCCGCGGTCAAGTCTAGAACTTACCTCCTCATAGAAACTGATTAAATTGGTTTGACATGACCGATCCCTCATGAAGCCATGCTGATATGGAGTTATTTGCTTATTTTCATTGAGGTACTCCAAGATAGCATCTCTTAGAAAACCTTCAAACAGTTTACCCACTACAGATGTTAAACAAGTGGTTAGAGAGAGTGAGTGGGTCCCTTTCTCACCCTATGTTCCCTCCCCTCCACAATATAACCTCTGGATGCTGACATGACATCCCAGGGCTAAGAATATCCCTCAGGAATGGCAAGTACAAATGCCTCTGGCATAGCTGAACAGACATATCAGTTTTAAAGTAACTGGAATAATATGCTGCAATATAGAAGTAAAGCAATTAAAAGAATCAAAAATCTAATTCAAGAATTCAAAATGTCAGTAGAAAAATAAAAAAGTTATGGCTTTTAAAATGTGGAAACAAATATATGCCCAATTCTTAAGAACCAAACTAGACTGTGTCTTAAAAGAGGACCTGTAACCTTTCCTGACATTCCTGTTTTAGTTACTACTTGCATCCCCCTTGTAGTAACAATTCTATTAATATGACTCCATGTTGTGCCATTCATTTATTATTCCTGTTAAAAGTTATGAATAAATTACAATCAGATTGCAATGAAGGTCCAGCTTGCTTTCACCAGTTGGGGGGTGTCCGTACACAGTACTACCAGTGGGAAACTGTGTAGAGACACACCCCAACAGGTAACACCCAGCAGGACCTCCATTGCAAACTGCTAGTAATTCATTAATAACCTCTAGTAGGAATAATAAACACATGGGGCAACATTGAGTCATGAAAATATATTCTCCAGAACTGTTATTATATGGGAAACATAGGGGCACATTTATTAATAAACGCCCATAGCTGGGTCCTACGAAGTTATGAAGAGGCGCAGTCCTCTCTTTAACTTTGGCTTTTCCAGCGCAAGTTCTAAATGTAAGACCGCTTTCTATGCCTAAAACAGGTGTAGAAAATGGTAAATGAGATGGGCCTATCGGCCCTTCCACGCCACGCCCCCAATATTAATCCTGGCGTGAGCGGGGCAAAGTCGCACATAATATAGACGTATTTCAGTATAATAAATACCCCCCATAGTTACTAAAATAGATATGTCAGGAGAGGTTACAGGGCCTCTTTAAGAGGCGAGAGAGATTTTTTAGTGACTGAAGAGGTTTATGAAATTGTACAGAGAGCCAGTAGGAAGGAGAAGGGAAACTGCAAGCTGCTGAAAGGAGAGGACTACTTTTTTATAGAAAAGAAATTAGTTATGTGCTGTGTGTGCTTTATAGCTGTCTTTTATAGCAATAAGGCACATCAGTATCTATAAGCTATTATAAAGGAGTATTCTAAATATATCAAGGTATCTTCTATCCATAGGATAGGGGGTAACTATTAGATTGGTGGGGGTCCTACCGCTGGGATTCCAACCAATCATGAGAATGAGGACCCCAAACTCTATGGAGCCCCACTGAAGTGAACAAGTGGTTGGTTGGGAATACATGTGGCTGCTCCCTTCATTTCTATGGGAACTTGATACAACATTACAATAAAAATCAGTAATAGAATGCAAACATCATTTGGACTGTCTGTTTTACAAAGGAAATCCAGTGAAATAATATCCTGATTTAAATTCAAAAAATGAAAACATGGATCACGCGTCCACATGCTGTGCATTGATTAATTGCTTCACACATTTCTTCACATGGTGCGGTACCAGGGGTGGATTGGCCATAGACCCTACAGGGAAATTTCCCGGTGGGCCAATGCCCAGGAGGGCCACCAGAGCCTTCCTCCTTCCTTCCTCACATCCGCCAGCCAGGTCCATAATTAACTGATTCTCTCAGTCGCAGGTGCCGTCCTGAATTTACCTGTATTGACATCCACAGGACAGCAATACAATTGAATACTGTGGCACAGGTGGCAGTATTTTGTGCTGCACTCTGATATTTGGTTCAGTTGGGTGGTATATAACTCTGTACTATGGTATTGCTGGCCCTGCCTACTTCTGTTGTCCCTGCCTAACCCCGTCTTCCGTCAATTTAGTCACACCTGCAACATGGGACCACTTTAACCTTTTTTCCAGGGCCACTTCTAGTTTCCAGTCCGCCCCTGTGCGGTACTGCATGGTTGCTGTGGTGCTGTATCTAAGGGTTGGTAGGGTCCAGTGCCAAGGGGGCTTAGTCCGACAGCAGGGGTGCCTTTGGATTGCTGGGTCATGCCATCTGGGGGCTTCATGTTGCAGTGGTGGCTAACGCCGTTTGGCGCTGTGCAAAGTTAGAGTAGGTACCCACTCGAAAGAGACAACCGTGACATGAGACAGGGCTTATGCATTTTGATCAAAACGTATAAAAATGCCTTTTGTACAGTATGTGAATTATGGCGTTGTATACAATTAATTATGATGAGAAATAATATAGATGCAGATGCATAGCATGTGGACGTGCAACCCGTATTTACTTTGTTTAGTAATATCATGATGTAAAATACACATCATATGAAGAAAGTGTAATATTTATTACTGATATCTATATTTAAGGAGTTGCTTATGCAAAGGCAGTTGTCATGAAAACAGAAGAACACTCATACTTTATTTCCAACAGGCTCCTCTTGGGGATTCCTTTGAATGTATAGGTTTCAGACAAGGAAAAGCAGAGTGGTTCTTAAATACCAGAATTGAAATGTCTGTTTTCAAAATTTACAAGTCATCTAACCTTTAGGCATTTCTACACATTCACTTAGGAATACTTTATATGCTTTCATTTTAACCTCTTGCCAAGTTTGATTGTGCTACTAAGAGGAAAAAAAGACAGGATTTAAAATAATATGACTTATGGGCAAAACATACAAGCCTGTGAGGTTATAAAGAAAAAGATACAAGAACGATAGAAATGGGTTGCTTCACTTGACAGATGTAGAGTATTATAAAACTCTAAGTGATTCTTTCTGGCAAAAAAATACATCTATAAAAGCATGCGTGCTGTCAGATTAGGTTATGAACCATAAGTGCTAAAATGTATTGGTGAATGGGGCTCCCTGCTTTTGGATAACCTGTTTCTAGATGCCCAGTTAGGGTAAATTTATATTATTGATAACTTATCCTCAGGATAGACAATCAGTACCAATCAGTGGGAGTCTAACTCCCGGCACCCCCAGTGATCAGCTGTTTGAAGAGGCTACGGTGAGCACTGCAATCTTTTCCTAAGCCAGTGATGTCATTTTGATTGGTCATATGGCCTATAAGCTGCTCAGTCCCTCGGAATCCGAAGTCGGGTTTGGTACTAAGTACCACCAGTACCAAAGCCAACTTCGGATTCCTAATTTTAAATGTTGTAAAAGATGCAGAAATGAATACCGAATTCATTCACTGAAATTAATTTCATGCAACTTTGGCTGAAACTAATTTTGCTACCACAGAGGCAATACATTTTAGTACTGTCCAGAGACAGGTCTCCGTACAATCATTAAAACAAAGTCTTTGACCCAGTCAACTTCGGAGCTATGATGTGATTGATTTCCTTAAGCCTACCTATGATGTTCAATTTTTTTATTGTTTAATTTTGGGGAAAGGGGGTGATTTTAATATTTTTAAAAGCTTCTTTTTTTTTTACACTTTTTAAAAAGTGTAAAGGAGGGGAACTTGAACAAGCAACCATTAGATGCTTCTCTCATAGACCCCAATGCATTAGTATTGGTGACTATGAGAATGATGCTATGGGGCACATTTATTAAGACCAGTGTTTTAGACACCAGTCTTAATAAAGGCATATAGCTGGCTTCTCTATTACTTCAGCGCATCCAGCGCAAGTTCTAAATGCAAGACAGCTTCCTACATTTTAGGCGTAGAAAATGGTAAATGAGATGGGCCTGTCGGCCTCTCTCCTTCCCCACCAGGCCACCCCCACTTATTTAGACCTGACATGAGCAGGGAGAAGTCGTAACTAACCATTGAAGCACCAGGTGCATCTGAAATACACCTAATTTAGGTGTATTTCAGATTAATAACTGACCTCCTATGTTCCTATGGAGCCCTGCCACAGGCGGGGTCTCCATAGGAACCTACCTGTGGCGGCCTTAAATCAGGAGGTCCTTATCTTCTCCTTTCAGACCAGACCACCATGATGATTTTTCAGCCATCGCTTGTCTCTGCAGTTTGACAAAAAAAATATTAGTTTACTACTTTTCCATTATCCTCCCAACTTCTGGACAAATTATCCTACCACCCCCAATACTGTGCCTGCTGTGCTCCTCAATACTATACTGCAGAAATAGATAAACCCACTGATAATACTAATATCATACAGATAGTGCCCTTCAATAATTATTGGCACACAGTGTCCTAAAAGAACTGCGCCCAGCAAATAGTGTCCCTGACTGAGTTCTCCTTATAATGTGACAGTAGAAAAATACCCCGTAAAATGAGCACCAGTACAAAAACTGCACCCTTATAATGCGTGACAGTGCTAAAAATACCCCCTTTTAATGCCCCCAGTTGAGCTAATGTCCCTATAGTGCCCCCATAATGTGTGCCAGTATAAAATACCCCTATATAATGCCCTCAAGTCAATGCCCCCATAGTGCTGCTCTCCCCCCTTCCCCATAGTGCCCCCTTAATGTGCCAGTATAAAATACCCCTATATAGTGCCCCAGTAAATGCCCCCATAGTGCTCCTCTCCCCCTTCCTCATAGTTCCCTACATAATGTATCAGTATAAAATGCCCCTATATAGTACCCCAGTAGATGCCCTCAGTATCCAAATTAATTAGCCAGTATAAAATACCCCTTCTTAGTGTACCCAGTAGATGCCCTCATAGTGCTCCTCTTTCCCCCCTTCCGCATAGTACCCCCATAATGTGTCCCAGAATAAAATGACCCCTTCTTTGCACCCTCAGTAGATGCCCCCAATAATGTGCCAATAAGAACTGCCCCTAGATGCCCCCATAGTGTTCCTCTCCCCCCTTCCCCATAGTGGCCATCATATTAAATACCACTTTTTTGCCCCCCAATAATGTGCCAGTAAGAAGTGCCCCTAGATGCCCATATAGTGCCACCTATATAAAATACCACTTTTCTTCCACATAGTGCCCCCCAATAATGTGCCAGTAAGTAGTGCCCCTAGATGCCCCCATAGTGCTCCTCTCCAGTATTGTATGCCATATAAAAAAAAAAAAAAAACGTTTATACTTACCTCAATGAGGCTGGCAGCGGTGCGATGCAGACCTCTTTCGGCCTTTGTCCCGCACTGTACGGCTCAGATGGCGCAATGACATCATTGTGGCTCCTGAACTGGCCTCTGATAGGCTGCAGGCCTAGTGCCTGCAGCCTATCAAAGGAATGGGGAAGGGAGACGCCTCTCCCCTGCGCCACAGCAGATCCATCTGTATCGCTGTTCTAAAGACGGTAATACAGATGAATATAGAGATCAGCGTTTCCAAAACGGAAAGCGCTCATCTACCTGTCCTGCCCCTGCGCCCCCCTACTTGTCGCCAGGGCCGCTCCGCCTGAGGCGATCGCATTACCATGCTTAATTGGCGGTGCGGCCCTGTGTACATTATGGTGCTTAGCGGGAAGGAGATAAATCTTAGACACCCCCTTTAAGCATTGCATTATCTTAATACTATTGCTGCTTTTTGCTGTTATGTTTATTTAGGCCTCATGCACACGACCGTAGTTTCGGTCTACATCCTATCTGCATTTTTTGCAGACCCATTTATTTCAATGAGCTCCAAAGGACACCATGTGCTGTCCACATCCGTATGTCCATTCCATGGCACCGCAAAAAAAAGTAGTATGTGTCCTATTCTTGTCTGTTTTGTGAAGGGGAGGACATGCGGATCTGCAAAATATGGAGCGCATAAGCAATTTGCAGACAACAAAAACTGATAAGGTTGAGTGCATGAGGCCTTATACTGTAGGCTTTTAACCTCTAGTGTTAGACATTTTTTGCTTCTAGACCATTGTAACACAAAATGGGCTCATTCACATGACCGTAAGCCGCCCATGCCCTTATTGCGGACCGCCAACTGTGGTTCCGCAATATACGGGCACTGGTCACCTGAATTCCATTTCATGGATACGGACCTGTTACCTTGAATGGGTCCTCAATCCGCAAGATATGGAGCAGAGGCACGGAGCGGAAGCTTCCGAGGGTTTTGGTTTCTGTGCCTCCGCCCCGAAATGTCTTATATTTTGCCATACGTTGCTGATCATGAACCCATTCAAGTTAATGGGTCATTCAATGGGTCCGTGTAGCAATACGGGATTCACATGGTCCATGCACGTGCAGCACGGCTTAAATTTGTGTGAATGAGGACTATAAATCATGTTCTTGTTTTCTTTAATTTCACATTAACTTCATTACTTTGGGGCCAATTTACCATGTTTTTTATTTAAATTTTTTTTCTAATTCCAGTAACAATACAAATGTGGTAACGTATTTAGACAATGCATGAATGCCATTGTGGCATTTTTGCAGACATGTAAACTGAAATGAATAATTGATATCATATACAACACAATACAAGACGAAAGAAAAAAGTAGTTAAATATACAACATATAATCTCTTTTTCTCCATTTGAGATGATCCGTTCTACGTACATTTCTTTCAGCAGTCTTTTCAAACTTTATATGATACCGGAGCTTTCATATTTCAGTTCATTCGGCTCAGTTATACAACCTTTTAACATGTTTTCACTTCTTTTCATCTTATATTATATTTCAAAGGATAAATGCATGCTACAGAGAGACTATGGATATTCCAGTGAAGTTCCGTAGTGTGCTGGTCAGGGGCATGTCAAGTTTGAAATATGAATAAGATTTCCAGATTATTGACTATACTGATTGGACAAGAAAATGACTACTGCCTTTCAGTGAAATCTTATGAAGTGACAATAGTCCTACTAAGTGAAATGACTTTTCTTCCACAAAAGAACTAATTGTGCTTCAGACCACAAATCGCCAAACCAGCTTTAATACTAGAAGACATATGACACAGGCATAACTAAGTCTATAGTGGATATTTTATACTCAGTCAATATAGTATACTGTTTAAGTATATATGTGTTTAAAAAAGCAATAACTTCATTTACTATTAAAATGAGGAAAAGATTTTATTGAGCGATCTACATTTTTAAATCAGATCTCTAAGATCTTTCTATGTAGTAGTTACTCAATAATTTTTGTTCTCAGTAGCACGGTATTGGGCAGTAATACAACTATAGGCTTGTGGCTGTACAGAGCTAACCTGAGCATGTTGACATGTTTGAAGGACAATTTGAAATATTCTAACATGTGCTACTGTATGCCACTGATATTTTAAAACTCCACAATATATCATTTTATGCATGCACTTGTATTGAAAAGCAGAGTCAAGCATACTTTTAAATGTAGTATAGACAAAGCTATAAGGACATATGTTCGTATACAGTTATGCACTGGACAACATCCTCTTGTCTCAGGAGACACAGTGCAGGCACAAGATGACAGGTCTCAGTGCTTACTCAGTACAAACCTGTGCTTCTTGGAAAAGAGCATGAGGAACACTGAGCAAACGTAGGCAGGAGAATACAGGTCTTGGCGTTCTACGCACTAGGAGAGCAGTGGGCATTAAAAAACTAGTCCTGTCAATCCATAGGAAGGGGGAAGGGACTGAATCTGAAGGGGCTGTAATAAACTGGTGCTCCGAGGACTATAACCAGCCCCTCAGTGCTCCAGGTAGATCATTTGCTTATAAATAAAAAAAATGTTGTTTTCTAAGTAATAGGACCACAGAGAGTCATAATAAGAGTACCATTTTTATCAGCATGATCAACCATGGCAGGCTGTATGCCTGGTTTAATATGGTTGATCATGCTAACAGATGCTCTTTAAAGAGGCTCTGTCATCAAAACTATTAAGAGTGACTGCAGATGAAGTCAATGGCGCCTCCACTTCTGGGTGTAATGACATCAATGGCGCATGCGCAGTAATTATCTTCCCTGCTCGGCAAGCAGCATAAGACGTGGCACACATGCGCCATTCTAGCAGACCAGTGCCTAGGCATGAGAAGTCTTCACGTCTAGTGCTGTCAATCTAAGGAGAGGGTGTTTGGAGCACAAGGGGCATTGTTGAGCAGAACTCAAACCATATAATCCCGCATCTTGGTGCTCCAATGGCTGCTTTGCATAAAAATAAAAGTGTAAATTTCTCCAAAAACACCTACACCTACAAAAAAGAAAGATATAATTTCACTCAGCTACATCATCCCTACCAGGCTATATGTTTAGTTTAATAGGGTTCATCCTGGTGACAGGGCCTTTAAGTCATTCTTACCTGAACAAACTCCTAGCATTATATAATTTGAAGTCACTGTAACTGGCTATACATGTAAATGGCCTGTATGATAGAAGAACTATATTGATGATGCTATAATGGTGCTGGTCTGGGTTGTCATGTAAGTATGAAGAACTACAGAAGAACTAATGAAGATGTCATAATGGTGCTGATCTCGGTTCTATTGTCATGATGCCATAGTACTCTTGGTTTGTGTGCCTAGGATGGATTCTTCTGTTAAGCTTCCACAATAATTTATGCTGAGGTTCTGCAGTGATGATGTCACAATGGTGCTAGTCTGTTTTTTCTTGTTTTTTCTTTTATCTTCTACTCTGGTGATATCACAGTGGTGCTGGTCTGAGTTCCACTGTGATAATGTCACAATAATGCTGGTCTGGGTTCAACTGTGATGATGTCACAGTGGTGCAGGTCTGTCTTTTCCTCTGAGGATGTCATATTGGTGCTTGTCATGCTCTCGGTTCTATGGTGATGTCACAATAGTTCTAGTTTGGGTTCTATTGTGAAGATATCACAGTGGTGAAGATTTTCTTTCCTACAGTGGATTTTACTATGAAGATGCCACAATGATGTTGGTGTAGGTTCTTCTGTGATGATGTCACAATGTTGCTGGCCTGAGTTCTACTGTGATAATGTCACAATGGTGCTTGTGTGGGTTCTATTTTGATGATGTTATTATGGTGCTTCTCTGGGTTTTACTGTTATGATGTCCTCCTGTAAGTTCTACTTTGGTGATGTCAAAATGATGCTTGTCTGGGTTCTACTGATGATGCTACAATGGTGCTGATCTTGGCTTGGGTGTATCATAATAGAAGTCTATGGCCAGCATAACGCATCCATCTGGTTTCTGTTATGCAGGAGTCCACTCCTGCATAACGGAAACAGGACAGATCTGTTATGCTGGCCATAGACTTCTATTATGACGGAATGCATAACGGAATGCCTCTAAAGGTTATGTATTTCGTCATGGAATTGCTTTATGGTCCGTGATAATGGAATCCATAATGCAATTCAGCATATACCCGAACCTAAACTTCAAAACTTGAAGTTCGCTCACCCCTAGTGATAAGTAATCCAATTCAGCATTTTAAGCAGAACCCATTCATTTTTAGAATTGTTTTTAAAAATATAAATGTATCTGCACCTTCCTGCCAACTTCAGCCAACTGCAGGGAGGTGCTTGCAGGCAGTTATACATGACTGATTTGCTATACAGTAGCCTTAAATCATATACAGGAAACAGACCACAGCCTGAAGTGATAACAACAGAATACACTAGGTAGATTTCAAGTCACCCAGTGCATTCCTGAATTACTATTATACCATAGTCTGACATATTTTATATCCTAGTATTTTATTAGGCAGAAACCTACAAGGCATGAGACATCATGATTATAGGTTACATCTCACAGTGGAAGCTTTTCACTGGAGCTTCTATTAAATGTATCAAAGATTTAGTGTATAACTATATGCTGGGATTCATATTCACTGAGTGCGGTGATTGCTTTATAGTTATATGCTGTCAGGATAGGTCATCAATATCAGATCAGCAGGGGTCTGACTCCTGGCACCCCCGACTATCAGCTGTTTGAAGAGGTGGCTGTGCTCACTTGAGCTTTGGGGAGCACTGTTGTCTCCTTAAATCTTACTATGCACAGCGCTGTACATTGAAGAGTGGCTGTGCTTGGTATTGCAGCTGAGCCCCATTCACTTTAATGGTACTGAGCTGTGCTTGGCCATATGACTGATGTACGATGATGTCACTGGCCTAGTAAGAGGACTAAGCATTACAAGAGGGCCACGGCCTCCTCAGACAGCTGATCTATGGGGTTGCTGAGAGTTGGACCCCCACTGGTCTAATATTGATGAGCTATCTTAAAGATAGGCCATCAATATCAAAATCCTACATAAACCCATTAAGTATATTAAGCCTATTGACAATTTTGTGTGTTTGTACAAATAAAAGTTGAAGAAAAATCATTATGGTTATAGCTAATTGATTGTTGGAGTTGACTAAGGAAAAATATATTTGTGACTTTTTGGATTAGAGGCAATGTAAAGATAGGGTTAATATACAATCAAATTCTAGATGTGTAATAATCAAAATCAAAGAATTCAAAGCTCTATATGTATAAAACAAACATGTAAAGCAATTTTGCTTCTTATGTTATCTGGTAGCCACCAGAGGACTAAATAAACGAATCATAGGAAACAAATTGAATATACTGTACTTGCTTTCTGTGAGTAAAAAGAACAGTGTGAAGAGTAGATTAGATGTATGAGCATTTTCTGAACTCCTTTTTCTTCTTTGTTCTCTAGAAGGCAAACTGCTGCTTCATCCCCCTCCAGCCATTGATAATACGATTCAAAAACATCAGAGGGAATCTAACCCAAGATAGGTGCATCACTCGAGGGAGCTTGCTAGCCTTTGTTTTACAGTGTGGTTCCGCTTGAAGTCATGGAGTATTTGCAAGCAACATCTTATTTCATGGCCCTGCTCCTTAATTTGAGAGATTAAACTTAATGCTGTCCGAAGGGCTTTTCTATGAAGGTGGTTAGCATAGTCATGTTGGCACGGAAAATCAATTAATGCACTGACGGTACTTTTGCATCACATGACGGCCACACTAGCTTGCTTGTCTATATGAAATAATAAGTAAGCAATTCAAATTAAGACCTTGTTTTTAATATTGTATAAAAAATAAAACTTTGTTCTTATTATTCCTTACATGTACTGAAGAAATGTGGAGCAGCAAAACTGCATACAATTTTTTTGTCTTTGTGTGCAGAATTAAGCTGGTTCCTACTGTACCTATACTGAAAACATTTGTAGGCCTAGACCCTGTTACAGATCAGCAAGTGTGGACCGACTGTGCCAACCAACCGGTTTAACGTAGGCCTAATTCTAAGGACGTTATCCTGGTGCTTCCCTGGTATTCAGCCTTTAACCCCTCTGCAGGGATTTCAACTTAGCTGCAGGTGGTGTGGTTGGCAGCTGACCCACTCGGGTCAGGCACTCCAGTGCAGGCACTGGGTTAATAGGATGCAGAAAACGCACTAAATCCACAGGTATGTGGCACTTAGACAGGTTTTTGGTAACTCAGAGTCCTGGCTGTAGGGAAAGAAAAAGCATAGGGGAAGCTTGCAAGCAATGAGGTGAGAAGACTTAGGCAAGGCAAACAGGCTGGATACTGGGTAAAAGCACAGACAATACAGATGAACTAAAAAGCTTGACAAAAAAAAAGAACTGAAAAGAAGAGGTATTGGAACACATGGGTGGAGCAAGTAAGCACTGGAGAACTCCAAGGAACACAGGTGGGAGGTAATTCAGGGACAATACAAGAGAATAGCAGAAGAACCAAGGGATAAAGTAAGGCATAGTCTAAACACAGTCCAAGGTCAGGGCATGCTGTGTAAATGCATATTCCAGATAGCTACAGTCAGGGCAGGCAGTAGGGAGCAGAATCAGTAGACAGGCAAGATATGGTACACGGGTAGTCAGACAAGAGATTGAACCTTTGCTGGTAACTATAAAACTAGAAACTAGAAAACCCAAATCTCAGACACCCTAACCTTGGGGAGGCAACCTTAAATACCAAAGAATATTCAGCCATTGGCTAGGGAAGATTAGAAGATACAGTATGCGCACTGGCCCTTTAAGAGGCCAATGCACAGTAAGGGAACACAGACTTAAGCAATGGAGGCAGCAGCTTGCAGAGATTGACAAGTGTCATAGTAGGTAGAAAGGCAGCGGCGGCATGGGTCGCTGACCTAACAGACCCATCAAAGTGATGGATTTATTAGAAGAGAAGAGAATGGTGCTCCATAGTGTAAACCATCCTCAAATGGTGATGTTATCTAGGAAGTTCTAAGTGCCCACCAGATCAAAGAAGAAACATGCACATCAAAGATACATAGGGATATCTATTCAACATCGATGTCCCACGTGCAGTATAAAGAGTGCTGCCAATCCATTAGAATAAAACTTTTATTAAAAAAAATAATAATAATGATTTTTATAACGCATATTGCCACAACCTCTGTGCCCTCACCTGTCTCTTTCTTTTGCTGCTCCTTCTGCTTGAGAAGTAATGCAGGGCTCTGCTGGCTCTGTTCCATTTTTCAGCGAGGATGAGCTTAGTGAGGGCAGTCAGCAGGTACAGGCCAGCACAAGCTTGGAGAAGAGGTCCACTGCGACCTCCCTTAGGCGTGCAACCAGCGAGGATGACAGTCAGGTGGGAACACATGTTGTGAGTGGTCAGAGACTTGGTCATGAGGCTGCTGAGGGTGATATATGTGACAAACAGACAGTAGTAAATGATGATGTAGCTGATCACACATGGGAGTCGGCTGAAGAGGGGGTATCATCATCAGGGGGTGAGAGTGGCAGCAGGCGCTTGAGACATCCGATGGGTGGCAGCATGCCGATGAGCCAGCAGGGAGATAGATAAAGTGCCCCACACGTATCGCCTGTCTGGCCGAATTACCCCTGAGGAAGTCGGCCAGACCGGCGGTACGTGTGGGGCGCTTTACCCAGACAACATGCCGTACCAGCACTTTATTAGATGAGTATCCAGTATACCAGGGCATTTATATATATATATATATATATATATAAATAATCTTTGATGTTAGATTTTCTACTCTTGAATTATCTTTGATACTTGTTTTATAATAGTATTTATTATATATATATTGATGGTGACGGCTCAAGTGTGTGTCCTATTGTGGACTCTATGTGTTGTCCTGGGTATGTGTGGAGCTTATCATGGTTTCTCCACACTGTTTTTTCCATTGTATACAATTTTTAAGGTCCGTGTAGTGTGCTTTCAATAAAAAGTGTTTTATTCAGATGTGCGGTCACACCATGTGGTTTTGTCTTTCTCTTGGCGTTCAATTATGACTTGTTTAAACCGTGACCTGCGCTCCATTTGATTATATATAAGTGTGCCCTCTATTTCTTTGTATTTGTAGCACCCAAGGTGAAGAGTCCCAAGCCATCATTACTTCTCTAAATAATCTGTACCAGCCCTGCACACGTATGTTGAGCAGAAGGTGGGACACTAGTGTCCCCGTTTGGCCATGTTGACATCTCGGTTTATTTTTCCATTTTTTTGATCTGCCAGAAGAACAGAAAAATAACAACAAAAAGGGTCCTATTGATTGCTAATGCGTACTAATTTATAAAATGCGTACGCATTAGTGTACATACTAAAATATGCGTAGGAATTGCGTGCGGATTTTGAAAAAACGCACGCAATTTCAACCCGAGCATGCTTGCTCATCTCTAATCTGCACCTGCTGACAATAACTGGTGAGAATAACTGACCAAATAAGTGAAGTGTGAACTAAGCCTAACAGTGACGCACAGTCATTCTATAGCTAACAGAAGGGATTCAAAAGCATGTGTTTGCACTGTCACAACTGCAACTATGATATACACATCCATATATGTGACCTGTCTGTCATTCTGACGCACAGTAACTTTTTTGCTACCAGAAAGGACTAACTATGCATGTTCCTGAAATGCACCGTGATGTACACTGAGATACAGTACATTCTCCCTGAAATTCATCTGCAGGCCAGGATAGAACTGATTTAATGTGTTTCCTGACAAATTAATTTGTCACAAAGCAAATTTCTCGGAGGAATTTGGAGAAGCAACTGAATTGAATTTTTGAAAACTTTGCACATCTCTAATTACAATACTTCTGCACTGCAGTAAAGTATTGCCTGACAGTGCAATAATGACAAGCAGCCTAAGTCTGGGCCTAATGCACATTTAGACTGCTGTTAGACATAGTTGAACACTGCTTTACAGGTGACTGTTAGCTTCAGCTCTAATTAATCGGAGTGGACTTCACTGTGAAGTGGCCCAAAATTCAAGTAGTAGCCCCATGACAGTGGTGAGGGTGTCAGCAGTAAGGCTGTTCACATCACTGTTTATTTGTCTGTTCGTCTGATCTGTCAGAAGAACAGCCCAAAAAAGTGAATCCTGTAGTTTGAGCATCCGCCTTCATACTGTCAGTATTCGGTCAGCATTTGATCAGTACCGGTAGAACAAAAACAGGAGTGGGTCCAAAACAAAGATAACATATGATGGAAATATTTGCTTGTCTTCTGTGTTTTGGACCAACTCCTGCTTTTGGCCTCCAAATCGTGATCAAATCCTAATGCAAAATACTGACTTTGTGATAGAGGCCTCATTCTCAATATGCATGAGTTTTAGCCATTTGCCTCTGAAATCGGATTTATTCAGATGGAAAAGAAGTCCTGCATGCAGAACTTTAATGGCCTCTATCACATGGTCAGTATTTGGTCAGTTTTTTGCATTAGTATTTCATCAGTATTGGTAAGGCATAAACAGGAGTGGGCCCAAACCAGATATAACATGTGATGGAAATATTTACATCTGTTCTGTGTTTTGGACCCACTTCTGCTTTTGGCCTCCAAATCATGATCAAATCCTCATGTAAAATTCTGACCATATGATAAAGGCCTTATGGACACTCAAACGATAGGACCCATTTTTTTCTGTTCTTCTGATGGATCAGAATGGAAAAATAAACAGTGATGTAAACATGGGCAAATAAATAAACTAGTGGCCCATAACAGACTGGTGAGGGTGGCAACAGCATGAAGAGTCACAATAGTGGCACTGGAAGAGAATTGGGGGGGAGGCAACAGCAGTGACAGAAAAGCACAAGATGGTGGCAGATTACAGTAGGGGCAGATGGCAATAGAGGCAAGCAGGTGTGTGGAATCAGGTGGGTGGAAGCATTTCAATAGTGGCAGATCATTACTGCCAGAATAATAGTAGTGGCAGATCCAGGGGCGTCGCTATCAGGGCCCCGAATCAATCTACCACTGCCCCGAACCTCGGGACTGGTGGAGACTGGTGGGACAGCTGCAGTGCCACCCGATCCTCTAAGGGGCCCCCTGCTTCAGTGGGGACTCCAGAGTGGGGAATTTCCCAGGTCAGGAGTCCCTGCTTTGACTCCATATATGGCTATATGGAGTGAAAGGGGTATTCCCACTATGCTTGGTATATTTATAAGTCTAGTTTAGACTCTAATTTTAAAATACTCATGTGGGGATTTGAACTCACAACCTTCTACATTACAGGCAAGTACCTTAACCACTGGGCTATGGAGCTCAGTGTTAAGCACATGATGAAAAACCTCATAGAAGTTCTCTTGTATAATGCAGAGAACCTCTTAGGAGGTTTTTCAATATCAGAGAAACCTCTATGAGGTTTTTCACCATTGACTTAACACTGAGCTCAATAGCCCAGTGGTTAAGGTACTTGCCTGTAATGTAGTAGGTTGTGAGTTCAAATCCCCACAGGAAATTTTGAAAATAAAGGCTAAATAAAGCTTAAGTACACAGCCTGTCATTTTGGGGTGTGTTTATTACTTTTTATTCAATTTTCTTGGGAGATAAAGTGTTCTGTTACACCATATAGGCGAACTTTTTTTCAATATTTTAAAAGTATGGGTGTTTTTTGCATGCCTATAATGCCATTTTGTTCTTTTTTTGTGTGGAGAATGGGGTGATTTTACATTTTTTTAAATATTTTCAAAACTTTTTTTTTATTTTTTTACTTTTTAAGTCCCCTAAGTGGACCACAACTTACAATCATCAGATGTAAATTGCTCCATTAGTCTGTATTGAAATCATTATATCACAGTTCACTGCTGCCACCTAGTGGCCTGAACTGGGATATACTAACAATGAACCTGGAAGCCTGGTACAGGCTGAGGCTTATTTACAGAACAGGGTGCTTTCACCAATCTTCGCTGGTGGAAAGCGCGCCTGAAGAGAAATCCCGCGTCAGGACGTAGTATGCGCACGATGACCTGACGCTGCATATGGGGGTTGAGTGGGCTCATAAGGGGCTGATGGGGGCTGAGTGGGCTGAATTGAGGTCTGATGGGGGCTGAGTGGGCTGATTTAAGGTCTGATGGGGCTGAGTGGGCTGATCTGAGGTCTGATGGGGGCTGAGTGGGCTGATCTGAGGTCTGATGGGGGCTGATTTAAGGTCTGATGGGGGCTGAGTAGGCTGATTTAAGGTCTGATGGGGCTGAGTGGGCTGATCTGAGGTCTGATGGGGGCTGAGTGGGCTGATCTGAGGTCTGATGGGGTCGGAAAAGGTGATCTGACGTCTGATGAAAAATATTTTTTTCTTATTTTGCTACTCTAAAATCTGTGGTGCGTCTTATAAAGCGAAAAATACAGTAACTGTGTTGTTAGCGCATTATTACAAGATTTTTGGCCCCACTTTTGATTTTGCCCAGAGCCACATTTTGTCTAAAACCGGCCCCGGCTGGGGGGGGTGACTGTGGGGGTTTTTATGCCGGGGGTGTGACTGTGGGGGATTGTATGCCGGGGGGGCGACTGAGGGCCATATTCATTGGGGCTTGGGCCCTGGATCTTTTGAGACCCTAGCAACGCCTCTGGGCAGATCATTACTGTCATTACTGCCAGAATAATCTAGTTTGTTATATCAGGCACAGGTGTCTGGAAATCCTGGTTGATCTATGTCTGATTCATCTTTATAAAGGTTAGTCACTCAATATTTTGTGTTGAAAGGCGAGTTCTCTTTGGGGTAACTATACAGCCTGCTGCGCTAAACATCCGCTCTGATGCCACACTACTGGCTGGGCGGGAATGCTTGGCCATGGTAAACTCAGCCAGTTGCTGCCACAATTTTAGTTTGGCTGCCCAGTAGTCCAGGGGATCTTGGATCTAGAGTGGCAGAATAAGTCCAAGTATGCCACCGCTTGCTTGTTCAGGTCCTGCTGCTGCTGGGTGGTTCCTTCAGTAGGCAGGTAAAGAAAAGTGCTCATCAGAGACTCAAGACTTAAAGGGGTATTCCCATCTCACAAATGTAGTTTGTATAGTTAGATATAGCCATACCAGTATTATTACTAATAGAATGTATTTATATCAAATGTACCGTTTAGAAGATTTCCCTATTTGTATAGGCATTGTCCCACACACATCAGTCAGGCCGTTGCCCCTAGTTACGACCACCGTGGCCATGTAGTAGTCGTGGCCGGCTTGCTCTTGTTCAAACACGCTCTGAGGTAACTGCTGTATTGTGGACGCACATTACATGAGCATGCGGAGACACATCTTAGGGTTGTAGCATTTTTGTCTGTGCTTCCAAAACGCAGAGAAACGGAACCTGTTCCAAGATCAATTCATCTCTATGGAGCAGGATCCGTTTATAAAGTCTGCGTTTTGGACGGATCCTGACCATTGTGTTTTGGACTGGTAGCATCCAAATCACAGATGTAAAAGTACCCTAAGATGTGTCTGCGCATGCTAATGCAATGTGCGTTCACAATACAGCAGTTACCTCAGAGAGAGTTAGAAAAGGAGCAAGCTGGCCACCATTACTACATGCCACGGTGGTCGTAACTAGGGGCAACAGCCTGACTGATGTGTGTGGGACAATGGATATACAAATAGGAAAATCTTCTAAACGGTACATTTTATATAAATACATTCTATTAGTAATAATACTGGTATGGCTATACCTAACTATATAAACTACATTTGTGAGATGGGAATACCCCTTTAAGTTGCTGCTGATGGAGCTTGTGATGCTCCTGAACCCCCCACCCCCACCCTCCAGCAGTCATGGCAGTGGAGCATGAGCTCAGAAGTTCCCCCCAGTTAGACCTTCGTGAGGATGGGCGATGGTGCCCATAGGCAGCCACCATAGTAGTTGAGTTTTTCATCCCTCTCAGAAGGTGTAAGAAGGGCCCCATTTTGGAGCAGTAGCGAGGATCTAACATTGTGGAGAGCCAGTAGTCATCTATCTACTGAATGGTGATAATGGGGCTGTCACTATGCAAGCAACTCAGCATGCATCTGGCCATTTGCACAAGGGATTCGGAGGCATTCAGAGGGAATCCCTTCTTCCATCTCAACTACTGCTATGGGAGTTGTGTGGAGGACTTCAGGAACCAAGAGATAACCAGATTGAAGACATGCACCATGCAGGGTGCATGGGTCAACCCTCACTGATGCAGTGCAAACAGAATATTCTTCCCATTATTAGTGACCATGGTTCCTATCTCCAGTTGGTGAGGTAATTAATATATTAGACCAGCTGTTGAGAGTCTGTTGAAGTCTGATGCACAGTCAGTCTATGTATAACAGAACAGATGTAGTATAAATGTCACAGCAGTGGAACAAGACGTACAGGGCGATTACACAGAGTCTGCACTGTCCCTGCAATCTCCCTGCACTGTCCCTATCCAAGATCGTACATTTTAAGCTTTGTTAAACACTGTCTATAGCACTTTGCACATCTGTCCCTATGCTCAGTTCACTGTGAAATGGCAGAGACCGGATGAGATTAGGATTTTATAGGGCTGTGACATCACAGGGGATTGACGGGCTGCACAACATTATAGATGATCTCACGAAGTGCAAGGAAATTCTGATGCAGTTCAACAATTTGAAACAGTATAAGTGCACACAACAGTATAAATCACAGTTAATCCTTCAGAGTACAATAAAGTAGTGAGCTGATGGCTTTACATAATAGCAATTTATAATTTATTTTATGCACTTATATAGCATTACTATATTCCACAGCACTTTACAGAAATTAGCATCCAACTTCATGCACTTATATAGCACTACTGTCACGAATCAGCAGGTGTGGACCCACTGTGCCTCGTGCCCTACCTCCTCTAAGGGCGTTGTCTAAGTGAAACCCCTCGTTCTTCACAATTACCCCTGATGGTGGGGATAGACTTTCCGAGGGGAACACCAGGTCGCTACCTCCTGAGGAGGGTCGGGACACGAGGCAGCTGGTCCAGGGGGACCAGGAGATACCAGCTAAAGTACCTGTAGTACAGCGGTGGTCAACAGGCCGGGTCGAATCCAGGAGAGGTAATGCAGGACCGAGGAATGAGGCAGAAGCAGAGTCAGACAGGCAAGGGTCAGGGCAGGTGGCACAGGTACGTAGTCAGGCAATCCGGGTCGGCAACGGGAAGGTCAATGCAGGCAGGCGAGGATCAGGCGGGTAGCGGAGTCGAATAACAAGGCACGGGTCAGAACACAGGAACACGTATAACCAGAATGCAGGGTAGGACCTTGACACTGAAGCATCTTGGGAGAGGTCTGAGCAAAGTAAATAGGTCCAGGGTTGGTCAATCAGGACACATGACCTAGCATGGTCACATGATCGAACCAGCTTCAGCCCAGAGAGAGTGAGTAATACAGGGCAGTATGGAACCTCTGGAGCGGATCATTGTGCAACAGCACTACACAGCCAGAGCTCAGGACTGCAGCGGTGAATGGAAAGTACAACCAGCAGCTCACCGCTGGACATGACGCCCAAAACGGCAGCAGTAAGCAGGGGTACAGCGGCCGCTGTTACAACTACTATATTCCACAGCGCCTTACAGACATTAGCATCCAACTGTCCCCAATGGGGCTCACAATTTAAGTTCCCTATCAGTATATCTTTGGAGTGTGGGAGGAAACCCACAAAAACATGGGGAGAACATACAAACTCCATGCAGATGTTGTCCTTGGTTGGATTCAAACCCAGGACCCCAGTGCTGCAAGGCACCAGTGCGAACCACTGAGCCACCGTGCAATAGTCCAAAGTACCCTTCCTCCAGGGCACTACAGCTACTTAACTGAAGGCCTACAAATAGATATTATAAGATCCTAGGTCCTTCCAAATACTGAGTCTGTGTCATTTAAAAATCAGCATCTTCTTATAGGCAGAACATGATAATGATCAGCATTTACAACTTGACTGATGGGTGTAGTGTTCAATAGTGTTGCCTGACAACCTGGCGGTGAACCCCTGATTGTCTGTCTTTCAATAAGATTGCAGTGTAAAGCATGGTGGTGAGCCTCAGTAATAGGATTGCAGTGTAAAGCATGGTGGTGAGTGTGGACACTTCCCTGGTTTGGCAACCTCCTAGGGGCACTTGTGCAGACATCACAAGGTGGAATAAAAGTTATTTTATTAATAATAAAAGGCATCTATCCACTAGTAGTTTAGTAGTATAAAATGTGCTGACAGACTTGTTTTAACTCTTATACTTTGTTCTCCAGTCAGTTTATTATTACTTGCAAGACTCTATAAAGTATATAATGTAAACATACAATGCTATATTTTATTTTGAAGGTCTATTTTTACTGTATTTTGCAACTGTACAAAATGTATTTAAATACCAACATTTTTATACTTTTATCTAACACCAAAGAAATAAGAGCCACATTTTTTGCCTGCCAGATAAGATGTTAGGATAGCCTAGAAATATCAATCTCTTTCTCAAGACAAATATATAAAACCAGTCCAGCACGAAAAATTTATCACCCAAAAAGAAGGATAGTGAATTTTGTAAGCCTTCCACTCATATCTCTTGGAAACATTTCATCATCCGCCACCTCCAACCATCAGCAGCTACGGCTTGGAGAAGCTGAAGACAAATTAATAACCAGTTTTCTAGAACTGGGTTAGTGCAATTGTCTTCATTTGATTTATACAGCTGAAAAATATGAATGTACATGTGTAAAAGTGTTTATACCTATATACGCAAGGATCTATACACATTCAAAACAGCATTACCATTACATAGTTTAAAAAGGGTAGATAGATGATAGATAGCAGGAAAATGAAACAACGGCAAGCCTTTTTTTTGGACTATCGAGAGCTATTGTCCTTCTCCTCTACATAGTATAAATCTGATAAATTTGTGTATTGCACTCTTATACTACTCCTGTACTTTTTGTTCCTTGTTCCTTTTTGTAACAGAGCTGGCCATACACATAAATTGAAAGGGTATAGGGGCCTCCTGATCTGGGATTACAGATGTCAAGGGGGTTTCAAAATGGTCAATCCTTTGTTACACTGCCATAGGAGTTTGGCAGTGGTATAAGGTCCTATTACATGGGATGATGTACAAGCAGATAGAAATGCTTCCTTCCCGACAATCTGCTGATCACTAGCAGAGAAGACCATTGCATTTACATGCACTGCACTTTCTCATTGCTAACAAGCATTCAAATTTGTAACAACAGGTTCCTTACTCAACGGCGGACATGCGGCGTGATGACACTTGTTTACATATACATCACATATATGCAACACACATACACATAAATACACCATATACATGGTACACATACATAAATACACCATATATACACTACACACAAATACCACCCAACTTTTCAAAAGCCTAAGGAGCTAAACTATGGAATTGAAGTGCTCATCTCCAACTGCCAGCCGTATCTGTAATTTTAACAACCGGTTCTGGAGAACCTGAGGGAACTGGCTGAATCCCATGCCTGAGCATTACTGTGAACGCTCATTAGTGATGATCTGTTCAATTCTCTGCCCATGTAAAGGGCCCATTATTCTCCTACCTTAATTAATATATGTTGGACAATCAGGATTAGATCTGATGGTCAGCCATGTTGTCTTAGTCAGACATCTTATATTTCTACCTTAAAGCTTAGCTAAAGAGTCACCTTGAATACTCATGTATAGTGTTGAGCGAGCATGCTCGGCCGAATACTGTATTCGGTCGAGCATGGCGGTGCTCGGCACAACCTGGTGTTCGGCCGAACACCGCGTGTGCTCGAGCGCCATGCTATGCTATGCAGCCAATCAGCGTGCGGGGAGGTACTGGTATTCACTGTAATGCCGTATCCAGGTTGGCTACTGGCCTTACAGTGATTGGCTGGCCAGGAACGCGTCATCGGGTGCTATATAGCACCCAGTGACATGTGATCCGGCTCAGTCTTAGTCAGGGAGAGCTGCTGCAAGGAGGGACAGATAGTGTAGGGATAGGAATTTGTTTAGCAGGGTTAGATTTTCGTTTTAAAAGACCCAAAAGTCCTTTTAAGGACTATTGTTTCATCTGGCTGCAATATTTTATTTTTTTTTTGGGGGGGGGCAAAAATTGCGTAAGTTTGCCTGATCTAAACACCGCCTGCGCAGAGCGTGCTGTATAACGTTTGTGTATTCCAAATACCTGACATCCGGTGTATTGTTTTCTGCTGCTAATCAAGGCCACATTACCTACGCTGCGTCTGCTGTATAACGTTTGCGCAAGGAGGGACAGATAGTGTAGGGATAGGATTTGGCTAGGCAGGGCTAGTTGTTCTGTTTAAAAGACCCAAAAAGTCCTTTTAAGGACTATTGTTATATCTGGCTGCAATATTTTTTTTTCTTTTGGGGCAAAAATTGCGCAAGTTTGCCTGACCTTAACACCACCTGCGCAGCATGTGCAGTATAATGTTTTTGTATCCTAAATACCTGACAACCGGTGTCATTTTTTCTGCAGCTAATCAAGGCAACATTACCTGTGCTGCGTGTGCAATATAACATTTCTGTATCCTAAATACCTGGAAATCCAGTGTATTTTTTTTCTGCCGCTAATCAAAGCGACATTACCTGTGCTGCGTGTGCAGTATAACGTTTGTGTATTCTAAATACCTGACATCCAGTGTATTTTTTTCTGCCGCTAATCAAGGTGACATTACTTGTGCTGCGTCTGCTGTTTAACGTTTGTGTATAGTAAATATTTCTGACAGTGAAATTTTTCCTGCCGTTAGTGACGGCGATATTCTCCGCGCTACATCTGCTGTACAACATTTGAACATCCTAAATACCTGTGACATTCAGTGTAATTTCAATTTTCCTCTAAAATCAATTTTATCCTCGGTTTTGGGCGTATTCTTGTCATTCCGTAAAAGTGGCGTAATACTCTGACAACATCGTTCCCAGCAGCGACTTTGGAGTGCAAGATGCATCTAGACATCCTCCCCATGCTGTTCCCAAACCATTTCAGTGGTGTTTCCATCTTTTTCTCACCTTTCCCGATGAACCAGACACCCTCCCCTCTTCAGAGCAGGGGGTGCCTGGTTTAGTGCTCTAGTTCTCCCATTGACTTCCACTGTGCTCGGGGGCTCGGTAGAGCACTCGAGCACCACCTAGTGTTCTACCCGAGCACTAGTCTTCCTTATGCCTATTGATGTTTGAGGTGCAACTTAGGTACGTCAATGGTTATGAATAGCAAAGTATCTGTGAGTTCACATGTTATGTATAATAATGATGTACTGATGTAATTTAGGTTTGTCACCATTCACTCTTATGGATTGAGGTACACTGCGACAAACCTATATTAGAATACTAATTATTCCTTTGTTTGGGGGACACACACACACAGCACTGCCATTTTTCTACTGCTGCTTCACACTTCCATCTACATTATGCCATATTCTGCTTGACTTTTATATTTATTTCAATGCTGTCTTGCTGCTCTTGTCTCTGAATAAACGAAAGAATCTTCTCAAGAAGAAGTCATCTCAAGAAGTTTTGTGTTGCTGTGGCCAATTTCCAACAATATAAACATGCGTACACAGTGATAGCATATGTAAAATATACCTGCCATGCAGTGTAGGCAGAAATTGTGTGTCTAACCTACATAATTTGGGTCTTCTCCTAACTTCTGAATAGTTTCTGTAAATTTGAAAAAGAAGATTTCCAGGACTAAAACCATGGTGGCTTTGGAATGGCCATCAACAGGGGCGGATTGGCTATAGACCTTACAGGGAAATTTCCTGGTGGGCCGATGCCTAGGGGGCCACCTGAGCCCTCCTCACGGCTGGCCAGTGGAAGTTTTTGGGGATGTATTTTATCCTGTGGGCAGTATTTTGTGATGGACTGTGGTATTTGGCTCTGTTGGAGTGGTATAATGTGCCACAGTATGGTATTGCTGGCCCAACGGCAACACAGGGCCACATTTAGTATTTTTTTCCAGGGCCACTTTAAGTTCCCAGTTCATTAATCTTTTATTGTGAGTGACCAACCGTCCAGGCCCTTGCTGAACATGAATACAATAGAAAGCTGTGGTATCAGGTACAACCATGAGTACAGACTAGTCGCTATATCTAGGTAAATATTGTTTTGCTAAGGTCTAAGCTGAGGTCTAAGAATGGGCCAACAGGATTTAAGTCCCAGAATACCACTTTAAAGGGACATTTCAATCATAAAGGATTATTTCTTTTAAGCAAGAATGGAGGAGATTTATCAAGACTGACACTTTCTGCCCTGGTCTTGACATCCCCTGTGCTGTCAGAAACAGAAACCTATGGCAGCTCTAGGCTGCTGTAGATTTCTGGCTTCATTTGCGCCAGTAACTGGTGTAAATGAAGATACAGTAGTCTCTGGTGTTGGCCACGCCCCTTTCCCGTCCTTGCCACCACCATTTTGGAAAAGTGCCAAAGGCAGCATAAAAAGAGGCACTTGCATTTTTCCCCCAAAAAAGTCCATTTAAAAAGTCCCAGACACACAGCTTGCAACTTTTTAAACCCACTTTTCTAGAGCAAGGGGGATGATACATATATCTACCCCAATATTTGTAGAAAACATTTTTTATAATGGCAGTTCTATATCATTGAAATTATTGTCCTTCTGTAGCAGTTAGCGTCAAGAGATAAACTATTTACATAACTAGGTAATGCAGAGTTAGTTTATTGCTGCTGTGAGGGGCATATGTTATATACTAGTATAACAAGCATAGAAATGGGATAACAGTATGACAGCCATATTGTTCTCATGTTAGGCCTAGATAAAAATACCCTTAGAAGAGCAATGGCATTGATTAGTATAATGTGTGATGCTTTAATCAAGTCACTAGAGGGGGAGAAAGCTAAGCAAAACATGAGGAGGTGTTTTTGAACATTTACAGAGAGTCTTCAAAAGGAACAAGGGAAATTACAAGTTCACCGGAAAGTGAGGAAGATTGTACTATCCCTTTATATACTGTACTACAAAATTTCAATTAAACACACGTACTCCTGAATTATACAGATTAAAACATTTATCATAATAGTTAACCTGGCCATATAGAGTAGATCAATGTTGATCAATTTCAGCAGGTTTGGACACTCATATAATGTGTATAATGTCCTCACAACTCGCCTTTGATGGCTGATGCAGGGGAAGATAAGGATAAGGCATGCTGGCTTTCACCTGCTCAATCCTTTAGTTCTTGGGGAGATAAGCAGCTGCCTGAGGCGTGTGGAAGTGGCTCTCTCCCTTCTCCCCTTTCATTATATATGTAGTTCAAGGGGTTGGCCGAGTTAAAGCGGTTCTCCAAGTTAAATTTATTAATGACCTATCCTCATCAGCCGATCAGCTGTTTGAAGAGGAGGCGCACGCCGTACCAGCGCTGCCTCTGCTTCACTGTTTACATGCTGGCTGTAACAGGGATAGTGGTGAGTAGGTGTAATTACACCTAACCGCCCCATTCATTTCAATGGGAAGAATCACTCCTATAGACTTGATCTGAGCCCATCCATAAGCAGCAAGGTGACCTCGATACAGATGGTTACCTAACTCTAAACCTATTTCTATGCCGTTCATGGGAATCTACTTTCAAGAGCTGAACCCATAAAAACACTGACTGCTACCATTATTACCTCTCAGGGTGAGCAGGCAATGACCTGTTGCCTTACTCTGTGTTAGCAAACCTTCCATGAGCAGAAGGCACATGGTCTGTTGTTCATGTCATCTAATTTAAAAAAAACTGTGAAGGGGATGGTTTAATGATATCACTCAACATGGAGGTCATTTCATCTCTTGATGTATGCTGCACAAAAATCATAAAACAATCACACATCACTGTATATACACATGCCATATATAGTCTACACTAACAATAGATACACCTACACTATATATATATTAGGATGAGCGAATCTTTTCGCCGCTTCGTAGATTCGTAACGAATCCTCCATTTTTCCTACTCTGAAGCGAATCTGGATTTTTTCAGATTCGCTTCGTATTATTCATAAATGTTCTTAAAATTTTGAATGCTTACGCTACGTACTCTACGTAAGCATTCTTCTTTCCCCCGCCCCCCGAAAGCGGGAAAATGACGATACGCCCCCTCAAGAGCGGGAAAGTGAAGATACTCCCCCTCAGAAGCGGGAAAAACCAGCCTGGCCACCAGGAAACTAA